>AUXL01000193.1:0-15302 GCA_000482185.1 Angomonas desouzai | reverse complement strand
CTCTAGAATTGGAAGCATCAGTGTTACCTCCGAGTTTCCAGGAAATTCTAGAGCAAATTGTGCCATAGACGTGTGTGAGATTTATTTCGGTCATAACCCTGAGCCTAAGGCACTTCAAAAAAGTATAATTCCTCTATACAGTGTTTCTGCATCCTCCTAACACTACTTTGCGTGGCGAGAGAGGGCTTAGTCGTAGGAGAGGATCGCTCTCAGATGCTTTTCGCCCTCTTCCACCGTCCAGCCCTTTCTCTTGGAGTAATCGGCTACCTGGTCCTCCTGTATTTTACCCACAGCGAAGTACTTGGAGAGAGGGTGGGCAAATACAAGGGCGCTCACAGAGGCCGCCGGCATCATCGCGTTGGACTCTGAAAGTTTCACCCCGCAGCGCTCCTCCACCAATCCAATTTTCCACATGGTCTTCATTTCAGTATGATCGGGTTGCGACGGGTAGCCGGGGGCGGGACGGATACCCTGGTACTGCATCTGGATGAGATCCGCCGTGTCCGCCGCTTCCTTCTCCACATACCCCCAGTACTCGGTACGAATAAGACGGTGCACCTCCTCCGTGAAAGCCTCCGCGAAACGATCGGCAATGGCCTTCACCATGATGGAGCGGTAACCGTCGTTTTCCTTTTCAAACCGGGCGGTCATTTCGTCGGCGCCAAATATGCCAATCACCACGCTACCCATATAATCGTTGGCTACTCCCTTGGGGGCAATGAAGTCGGAGAGACACAGATAGGGTTCTCCCTTCTCCTTTTCCGCCTGCTGGCGAAGGCCGTAGAACACCCCGGACACCTTGGATCGGGTATCGTCAGAGTACACCTCAATGTCGTCACCTACGCTGTTCGCCGGGAACAGTGTGACCACGGCGCGGGCACGGAAGGCGCGGGTGGCAATGATATCCGCAATCATGGTCTGCGCGTCGTCAAAGAGCTTTTTGGCCTCCTCGCCCACCGTCTGACAGTTGAACAGCTTTGGGTAACCGCGGTTAGGGTAGGTGCCTCGGATTTGCCAAACGGAAAAGAACGGATTCCAGTCGATGCGACTGGCGATAGTCTCCAAACTGTAGTCGTCGAGTGTGATGGTGCCCAGCGTCTTTGGCTTGGGTGCGGGGGGATTGGCGGAAAAGTCAATCTTGTACGCGTTCTCACGACAGAAAGAGAGGGGCTTATAAACGCGGTCCTTCAAGTTGGCTAGATAGTCTTCCGCAATTTCCTTGTAGGTCTCGTGGACCTCATCCCAGAAGTCTTCCTCGTTGGCGCCGAGGAGGCTACCAACCGTGACGACGGATTTACTGGCATCTAGCACGTGCACCGTTTTGGGGTAGTGCGGCTGAATCTTTACGGCGGTGTGCTGCTTGGACGTGGTGGCCCCACCGACCATGAGAGGAATAGTGAAACCCTCCTTCTTTAGCTGCTTCGCGACGTGCACCATTTCATCCAGAGAGGGGGTGATGAGCCCAGAAAGGCCAATCACATCAACCTCGTGCTGCCTCGCGGCCTCTAGGATTTTCTCGCACGGTACCATCACTCCCAGATCAATTACTTCGTAACTGTTGCAACCCAACACGACTCCCACAATGTTCTTACCAATATCATGGACGTCACCCTTCACCGTGGCCATCAGAACGCGCTTGGGCTTCGAGGCACTTCCCTTTCCAGTTCCCCCGGCCGCGATGCGCGCCGCCTCCTTTTCCGCTTCCATGTACGGGATAAGCACCGCTACCGCCTTTTTCATCACGCGGGCAGATTTGATCACTTGGGGTAGAAACATCTTGCCAGAACCGAAGAGGTCGCCGACGGTGGCCATACCGTTCATGAGAGGACCCTCAATGATTTCGAGGGGACGAGCGTACTTTCCACATGTACGGGCTTCTTCCACATCGGCGTCCACGAACTCTACAATACCCTTCACCAACGCATAAGACAGGCGTTCCTCAACGGGAGCCTTTCTCCACTCGTCCATCTCCTTCTTTTTCTCCCCAGCTTTGCCACCGCCAGAGGCTTTGAGCTCCTCAGCGTATGCGAGCAGGGCGTCAGACGCGGTGGGGACACGGTTGTAAATGGCGTTCTCCACCAATTCTAGGAGTTAGGCTCAATGTCGGTGTAGACGGGAAGGGCACCGGCGTTCACAATGGCCATATCAATGTGGCGCTTCTGCACCATATCTTTAAGAAAGGCAGAGTGCATGGCCATTCGAAGGGTTTCCAAGCCACGGAAAGAAAAGCTGAGATTCGACAATCCACCGCTGATCTTGGCACCGGGCAAATTTTCCTTGATCCATTTGGCGGCGTTCATGAAATCAATAGCGTAGTTATTGTGCTCCTCCATACCGGTACAGATAGTGAGAACGTTGGGGTCAAAAATAATATCTTCCGGAGGGAAATTGTTCGCCACCAGCAAGTCATACGCCCGCTTACAAATACGAATCTTATTATCACAATCGGCAGCCTGTCCGTCTTCGTCAAACGCCATAACCACGACCGCAGCGCCGTAACGGCGGATGAGCGCGGCCTGTCTTAGGAACTCCTCCTCACCCACTTTGAGGGAGATGGAGTTGACAATGGGTTTGCCTTGGGTGCACTTCAGGCCGGCCTCGATGACGTGAAACTTGGAAGAGTCAATCATGAGCGGAACACGCGAGACTTCCGGATCGGAGGCCAGCATGTTGAGGAAACGCGTCATGGCCACCACGCCGTCCACCAGACCATCATCCATGTTGACGTCGATGATCATAGCGCCATCTTCTACCTGCTTGCGTGCCACTGCCAGACAGTCCTCCCATTTGCTTTCCTTTACCAGACGTTTAAACTGAAGCGAGCCGCTCAAGTTACAACGCTCCCCCACATTGCAGAACCCAATGTGCTCGGTGAATTCCAGGGTCTCCAGTCCACTAATGATCATGTGGTTTATTTTGGCGCCCTTGGGACGGGGGGCGGCGTCCTTGACCACCTCCGCGATGGCTTTAATGTGCTCTGGGGTGGTACCGCAGCAGCCACCAACGACGTTGAGCCAACCATTGTAGGCGAATTCCTTAATGTCCTTTGCCATCGACTCGGGTGTTTCGTCGTACCCACCCATGGCATTGGGGAGACCGGCGTTGGGGTAGCAGCTGACGTAGGATTCACTGATCTGTGAAAGACGTTCAATATAGGGTTTCATTTCATTGCAACCCAGCGCGCAGTTCAGGCCGATGGAGATGATGTTACCGTGTCTCATGGAGGAGTAGAAGGCGTCCACAGTTTGCCCACTCAGAGTTCGACCAGAGAGATCGGTGATGGTGCCGCTCACCATAATTGGGACGCGCGTGTAGCCTTCGTCGTCGAAGAGCGTATTCAGCGCAAAGAGTGCGGCCTTCGCGTTGAGGCAATCAAAGATAGTCTCGATCAGAAGAACATCCACACCGCCCTCCAGCAGGGCCTTCGCCTGTTCCGTGTAGGCGGCCACAATTTCGTCGTAGGTGATGTTTCGGTAGTCTGGTTTTTCGACAGAGGGGGAAATAGACGCAGTGCGGTTCAGCGGCCCCAGTCCACCCGCCACAAACACTCTTCTCCCCGTTTCCTTCTTGACCGCAGCGGCAGCCTCGCGGCATAGCTTAGCGGCCTCCAAGTTGATCCGACTGACAAGATGCTGCGTTTCGTAGTCGGCTTGACTGATGCACTGTGCATTGAACGTGTTCGTTTCGATAATATCAGCACCGGCCATACCATACTTGTAGTGGACCTCACGGACCTTATCGGGCTGGGTGATGAGAGCAAGTCATTGTTGCCCTTAAGATCCTTTGTCGCATCTTTAAACTCTTCTCCGCGGAAATCCTCTTCGGAGAGTTTATACTGTTGCAACATTGTACCCATACCGCCATCCAGAATAAGGATGCGTTCCTTGAAAAGGGCTTCGAGCTCCTCAAACACTGGACTTCTTTCGCCTGGAGCCATGCTTACAATTTACTAAAAATAAATACTTATATATTATATATTATTAAAAATAAAATAAAATAAAAATAAATAATGAAATAATTTAATGATGAAAATAATAATAAACTCACTTGAGGAGGAAAAAGAGAAAAAAAAAAAAGATAAAGAGAAGATGAGAAATGCTGAATTTGAGAATATTTGACAAAATTTATGCAGCACTCGCAGTTTCGGAGTAAACCACAATGGAGTTAAAAACATTTTCACACGCATTATCAGCATATCAGTGACGTACAGAAATAGTAAAAAAGAGAAACATAACGCAACAAATTAATAACAATAGCAAACTAAAAGCAATCTAGTCTTCAATTTCAATGACGGCGTTGCGTATGGTTTCGGTCCCGGTGTTCCTGGCGATGGGGTTTAGCGCGTACATGTCATCCAGCTCCCCATCGTCCAAGCCAAAGTTGGCGGTGTACGCATGATGCTGTTTTCTGTATTGAAGGGTGGCGTAAATGGCTAGCGCCCCCAGCAGGAGCACCGTGCAGCACCACATCAGCGTCGAGAGCCATCCGGAAGAGTGGGAGCCGTCTCCTTCAAAGGTGACCGCAGAAGTGAAAGACCTTGCTTGGAAGATACCAGCTTGCTTGAGTTTGTCTATTCCCTCCGTCCCAAGGTATTGAATGTAGTTTAGCCTTTCTACTGAATCACACGAGATTCCGTCGCAGTTGATATTGAGGTACACCAGAAGATTATTCCCCTCAGCCCGAATGTCGGTAAATGATATAAAAGACTTGGAAACACACAACAGCTCAGAAACTGTGGTGGGAAAATTGTGGGGAAAGCTTTTTGTTCCTTCCAGAACAAACTGTGCACTTTTGTACACCTTTGTGATGGGGACAGTCGGACAGTCTTTTTTGGACGCCGGCTCCGTTGGGGTCACGGGGGCGATGGTGGTGGTAGTGGTGGAGCCGCCCGGTCCAACGTCGGTGATGTACGGGACTTCAGTCCAAAGGCCCCCAGAGGCCCTCAGGTAGCACGTTTTATAGACACCGGGTATTTTTACCGTGTAAGACCAGGTGGTAAAAGTGGTGTCAGGGCCGAAGTCGTCCTCTGGTCCGAGGTCCGTCGCCTGCGGGATCCCTCCCGCCGGCCTGCCGTCGTCGCAGTCTTCTTCCTCCTTCACCAGCTTTGCGGAGTCCCCACCGGGCCGAGTGTCTAGGTCGTATCCGTAAAACTTGACCACGCAGGGAGTGCCAACGTAAACATGCCCCTGTTCATCGGGACCGGAAATGAACTCCCAGTAGGAGGGGTTTCCTCCAAAGACGACGATAGTACCCACTTCGCGGGCGACAGTGGCGTTGCGTGGTTTATAGCAAAGACGGAATTCACCCACATCGGTGTCGTCAAATGTGATGGTGCGACTGGAGTATAATTTCATATCTTCAGAAAGCGACATGTTACGGGAAATATTAGGCTGATAATCCAAGAAGCGGAGTGGAACTGTGCTTTCGACATGACACCTCTCCTCGAATCGAATAAGCGTCACGATATCCCTGGACGCCTCACGGGCCGCCTCCGAGTTGGGAAGCGAAACACCAGCGAAGCCTTTTTTTGCTTGTTCGCGTAGATGGTGGGAGGGTCTGAGGCCACCAGGGAGGGCAGGTACTGCCCACCGGGGACGTCTTCTTCCGCGTCCAACGTAATCAGCGCTCTGACTTTGAGAACGCATTTGCTGGACTCGGCGAGATTGGTCATCACTAGCGAAAGCTCCCCCGACTTTGGGAGGTAGGCTAGGGTGCTGGCGATGGAGCCCCCCGTGAAGTGTCTGACATCGTAGTACCGACTGACGGGGTCTCCGTCTTCGTTACTGTAAACGGCTTTCAGCGCCAGGCGATAGGCATACTCGGTCTGATGCTTAATAAGACAGTGATCGACCCCGTCGCTGCCAATCTCACTGGTCACCTCGAACGCGAAGCAAGACAACGAAAAGGCACTCATTCTCCTTCGATACGTCAACACTGTTTCGGTCTTTCCCTGACTTACTTTTTTTCGTATTCATTACCACCACAGGAGGGGTAAAGGTTCCCTGCATCGACTGACAGGCAGAAGAGTACAAGGAAAATTAGCGCACTTGTAAATACTCCACGCATTTGGATTTGTTTGCCTTCCAGTAGATTGTTTTTTATTTGTATTTTTAAAAATTTCCTTAAAGAAATCCTAAAATAGCAAGGGGGAGTGAAAAGTAGAATAACGAGAAGAACAAAAGCCGTTTTAGCAGAGACAACAGCGGTGTACGAGAAACAAATGTTATTAAGAGTGGCACTTGTAAGGACTAAGAATATCACTTTTTGACTTCTTCCTCTGTTCCGGTGCCCCCCACACGCTTGGAGCTACCTCTTTCCTTTTGAAAGAGGTCTACCGCTTTAATGTTAAGCATTGACATCCTCCATGCCACGCGCCCATACGCTTCTTGACCTGATTATCCAGGACTTGGCGCTGCCACGGAGATTCAAATTCATTTTTCCTTTCTCGCTCAAAAAGTTCCTCAAGATACCAATGTTGAGCAACTATTTTGTTTTCGTATATTCCGGGGTAGGTCCACTCCGGTCCGATCACGGGATCATTCTGTTCTTTGAAAATGGAAATAGGAACAGACATGCCCTCCTTTCCGTAGGTGTACATGTTCTGAGGGACGTCCTTTACTTCCACCATCTTTTTGTGCTCCTGACGGCCATAGTACGCCTTTGAAAATTTCCTCCGCTCGCGGTCTAATTCCATTTTTGAAGGAGCCGTATCATAGGGTAAGTACACTTGCTTGTAGTCCGGAAGCTCACCAGGTTTACCACTTCGCTTCAAACAAATGACCGAGGCACTGAACGCGTTGCAGATCAATACGGAGCGGCGCATGAGTGCAGCTCGTTATTATTCTTCCTTTTTTTTTAAAAAAAAATTATTATTGCTATGCTTTAAAATAAAAAACAAAGAAAAGGGGCAAGAAAAAGTTGGGCGTGACGGTTCTGGGATAATGGAAATCCTATTACCTGAGAATACACACGGACCAAAGAGGTTTTTTTTTTTTTTTCAGTTTTTATTTACTATAAAAACACTATTACTTTTTTTTTTTTAATTTATAAAAACCCTACAACCTATAAGTGCTTAAGAAACTAATCAATCGTGAAAATCCCAATTAATTCTTAATTCAATGATAAAAAAAAAGAAAGAAGAAATTACTATCTCAGCTTATGAATACTAAAGTGTCGTTACCAGGCCTTCTTCCAGTAGCGGAAGGTGGTGCGTCCGTAGATGCGCCAGTTGGTGTTCTTCTGGGCGTAGTGGAGGAGGATGCAGTTCACCAGACCAATGGTGGTGATGACCTTCCAGAAGGCAACACGGCGATCGTCGTACTCGGACTCAGCGGACCAGCGGAGGAAGTTGACCACATCCTTCGCCATCTGACTGATGGTGGCGGGAGTGCCGTCCTCGTAGTCCACAAGGCCGTCGGAGAGAGGGGGGGGCATGGACAGCACGCAACCCTTGAAGTAGGGGTTCCAGAACTGACCGGGCTTCACCTCGGGGGCGAAGGGGGGGATCTCAAGGAGCTCTCCGTTACCCCAGTTGTAGCCGGTGATGAGGGAAAAGATGTAGTCCGGACCACCCTCCTTACCAAAGACGGCGTGTTGCAAATCCGGGGGCTCCGCACCGTTGTTGGCGAACTGGGCGGTACGCTGGTTGGGGTAGGGTTGGGGAAGGGTGTCGGTGGGCTTGCCGGGACGGGGGTTCAGGTTACCTTCCGCATCGGGCTCACTGTCCACCACCTCGTACTGGGAGGCGAGCTGCTTGATCTCCTCGCGGGTCATGAAGCCCTGGAAGTGGGTGAAGGTCATACGACCGAGGGCGTGGCACGGGGCAAAGACCTCAGTGTAAATTTGGCGTCCGCGGCGAACGGAGGGCCAGTCAAGGCTGTGCCAAATTTCGAAACGGTCATTGTGGTTCCAGTACCAGTCGCGGTGGATGGGGTGCGCCTTTTTACCAGCCATTGCTTTGTTTTATAATTCTACTAATTTTTCTAACTTTTGACAGAATGTAAAAATGCAGTAGTGGGGGGAAAAAGAAACAATAAAAAAAAGAGATTCCAGCGAGCGCGTAGTAGGCAGGAGAAACCGCTTTCGAAAAAAAAGAAAAAGAAAAACAAGGAGTCGTACACTATGGTCAATGTTTTAATTAACGCGATACAGGCAACAAAGCGATACTAAAATAAAATAAAAATCTAGTCTTAACAACTAAACGAAGCTAGCTTCGATAGAGTCTGTCAGCGCGACTCTCAGATCCGCGCTCGGGGAGAAAACCCTCAGCTGGATTTCTCTTGGTCCACCCACCACCTCGCACACGACCGGGGTGTATTCCACTTTGTCCTTCAGTTGCGAGGCATGGGCACCTACCAGCGTTGCTCTTCCATCTCCTTGCAAGCAGAAAAAACCGATAGATTTGAGCTTCGCAACCAGTTCATCTTTATTGAATCCCTTCCGCAAAATAATTTCCTTATTCAGAGGTTCATTCGCCCGCATCACCTTCTCCGCGATATCACCATGCTCTCGCTCGCTGTTGGTGTGAAAAGGGATCGTGAAATGAATGGTTAAAATGGGAAGGGAGACTACTTCAACGGTGGGATTCTCATCGTGGGGAGAGGCATAGGTGAGCTGCAGATTCGGGGCGCTGGTGAAGGGGAAAAGGGACCGGGCGGCAAACTCAAAACTTGCCGTGCCGTTGGGCGCCACACTTTTCTTACTTTCATTTCTAGCCTGGATCAACAGGCCCGCGCTAGTGCTAATAACGTTTAGGGAAATGTCGCGGATGCCCTTGCCGTTTTTGTCTTGGACGGAGACGGTGATGCGGCAATCGGCACCGTGTCTGGACTGGGTACAGCGGAGCTCTAGGTCGTCGTTGTGAAAAAATACCCCCTCGCGGTCAAACAAAAACTTGGTGAACTGCTCTCGCGAACTGAGGTATGTTTGGCACATATTTTTGGCTTCTGCGGGTCGGGAAATGCGGAACAGCTTGTCCAACTCACTATTACCCTCTTCCTTTTCGTTGTTTTTAACGTGCGAGGACGTGGGTGTATTCGACAAGTCACTGAGACGGATGACTTCTTCCTTTGGTGCCTTTTTCTTTCCCTTGGAGTCTTTTGAGCTCATGCCTTCGTCGATCAATTTCCCAACCCACAGGTCCTGAGCGTGCAGCACATTCTTCACACAATCAAGCGCGGTATTGATAGAGTCGTCAAATGGGGGGAGTGGGCGAAGTATCTTTTCTAACAGATCCACATTATTGTTTTCCGTCAGCGAGAGGTACTCATGAGCTCTCTGCTGTACCTCGGGGTGCATGTTGTTCCGGTGCTCTTCCAGCGCCTCAAGAATTTTTTCACGAACAACAGCACTGTCATACGTGTTAAAGAATTTGAAAAACGCGGCGATAATAACACTTTGGGTCTGAGCATCCGATTGACTCATTTGATCGTTCAACAGGGTAAATTGGGTCAGCGGAGCGCTATCTGGGCTGAGCGCAATTTGGTAACCGAACTCCCCCAAAATAAAAGCGGCCACTCTCATCATCAGCCGGTGGACCTTTTTAGTCGTTTTGAGAACGTTAAACACGAGACTCGCCGCACGCTTCTGAACGGAGGAGTCATTGACGACGACTTGCGCCACGCGGTAGGCCAGTTCGGGCGGGCAGACCTCGTCTGCTTGGGCCACAACGGTGAGCATGGTGTCAATGTATGTGTTGGGGTCCGCACAGTATTTTTCCGCGAGAAGGGCAATCGACAGCACAAGACTCGTCTTGAATTCCGGGTCATCGGCCAGGGGAAGGTAGGTGAGGAGCTCTTTCGTAATTTCATCTGCGCTGGATGGGTTGCACATGGCGATGAGAACATCTAGTGCCTTTTTACGAATCGAAACATCGGCATCGTGAAGTGCCACAATGATTTGGGGTTGGTGCTGCTTACAGTGCCCCTGGAAGTCAAAATCATCGATGTCGACAAAACTCAGGCGCGACAGTAAAGTCAGACCGAGGTAGCGAAGGTTAGACTCTTTTTTATCCGTCAAGAAACCACTGATGACGTTGACGCAGTCCAATATTATTTTTGATCCGACTTTCCATTGGATGGAGAGAGATACTACCTCGAAGAGAATGGCATTCATCGCACTCACGCGGTTCTGGGTTCCTCTTTGTTTTTGTTGGGCCTGCGCATCCTTCAAAACTTTGTCCGTCGCTTTGATAATTTTGCGAAGAATCAGGGTAATACGATCACGGAGCTCCACATCCTTCGGATAGGGAAAGTATTGAAGAAAACGGAGAATCTTGGACTGAAGCCAAGGGGCAGGGACACCGTAGTAAACGTAACCGGGCTCGGTCTGCTTCTCCACGATAATACCGGAAAGAACGTCTATAAGAATTTTCGGTACCTCGTGGAATTTGTGCTCATTCTCTTTGTTAATACACCCATTAAGGAATGTTATCGCGCACATGCTCACCCCGGCGTAGGGGCTCTTCACGAGCTCAATAGCTTTGGGGATGATCACGTCCAGATCGACGAGTTCTTGAAATTTTCGATAAAGCGTAAGTAGCGTGAGGAGGGCTTTTTTCCTAATGTGGATATCGATAGATTCGGTGAGTACAATTGCCTGAACGGCACTGTGCATCACCTCGGCGAAATCTTTCCTCTCTGTGTGCGCAACCGCGGTCAAGGCGAGAGCTCTATTGAGGTCGTACTGCGATACGAGATCCCTGTATACGGTGTGCGTGGTCAGTGTGAGCAGTTCGCTGTTTTCGTTAAGCAACACGGTCATGGACAGATATCCCACCAGCTTTTCAGACGGGGTATTTCCGGCCATTAACTTGAGTCCCTCCATATGACCGAAGGAAATCGGGTACCCCAAAATCGATATAAACATGAGTTTGCAAACGTATTTTTTTCTGTCGTAGGAACTCATATGGCCAGGGTCAATGAATTTGGCACGTATTTTGGCCAGTTCTTCGTTCACCCTATCCTCCTCTTCTTTTCTGTCACCGGTGGCTCGACGAATATCGCCGATGAAGTGAGCAAGTCCACGCATGTCCATTTTCGAGGGGGTAGAATGCTCGTGTTAGAATTCCTTTTTTTTTTTTTCGAGAATTGAGGAGGAAACGGAAATGAGACACACTGAAGCACGGAAAGTTTTTATATTGTGTCACAAAGAGAGCGAAAATAAACAAATAAACAACAACAACAACAACAACAACAACAACAACAACAAAAATACAGAGTGCCACACAGGGTGGCATATGTGGAGGGTCGACAAATAATTTAACGCTTAAAAAATTTCAGTCCGGGGGGCGGTGGTACGGAGAACGAGTCATCGGCCACCCGGCGCCGTTTCACCGGTGATCTAAAAGCGAGGATTGTTTCAGTGTTATGTGGGCGTTCAGGCGCCTCGTTTACCACTCTGTTTTCTTTGCCACATTCAACTTCTCCGCTGTCGGACTGCTTACCAACGCACTCGGTCTCCCGAAACGATCGGCGTTTTACCAACATGTACGCTGGGATGGTATCTTTTAACCCTTTCTGTGGCGGATCGCGCAGAGAGCGCTTTTTGACCTGTTGGAGGGGGACACTGCTTTCACTTTTTGCTTCCAGATTATCCTGGAGGTCTGCTGCTGGGGAGCCAAATCCCGTTGGGAGGAACTCCCAACCATAAGAATTCTTCCAGTTCTCAAATATCCTTTTCGTCTCATCATCCTTACCGTTCCATTCTAATTCCAAAAGATTAAAGGGCGTTTTGAACAGGTTGTTCCTAAGTATCTTTGGTGTGGTCATTGTTTTAAGAAATAGTTTTGGCAGCACTTCGTCTTCCAACCTTTCGACTTCTTTTCGCTTTACAGCGGTCGACGCCAAAAGCTTTGTAATCAGTGTCCCCATGGCAACCACGGCGTCCAAGATGACGCGGACAACCTCCTTTTCCTGCGAACGGCTTTGCCTATGTATTTGCTGTAGATTTTTGATCCACCCCTCTCTTGGAGTGTCATCGAACAACACCTTATTTAGTTGATCTAACTTTGGAATCCAATCTTCCCTATTGGGAGCAGAAGCCATTTCAGAGACGATTTCCACCACATTCTCCATCTATGAATCTATGTCGTGCTGTTAATGTTATTCGTTTAGTTGTTGCGAAGAAATTCTAAAAAAAAAAAAGCAATTTATAGAGGGGGGAAGAGACACTACTTCAATAGTGGCGGTGGCGGCGACGTACAAAGGATACAACAAAAAATAAAAATAATAGTTATTTCCAAATGACGCAATTTGCAGCCCGATAAATGGAGTATCACCCGTACTGCCGTTACCGCTAGCACGGGTAGGGGAAGGGGGACACGATTGTTCCGCGCCGTTAGCAGAAACAGTCTGCCAACACCCCATTCCCCCAAAAGGAGCTGAAATGAAAAAGGAAAACGCTCACAAACGCAAAATTAAAAAAATTAAATGTAGGGCATTTTTATGGTATATATATAATAATAATAATAATAAAAATGAAACGGACGCAGTTTATCAGACGGTGCCTCAAATGTTAGCCACGGTCCCTTGATTTCTCTCAATCACTTTTAAGATGAAGGCTTCGCAATCGTCGAGATCTTTACAAGGGACAAATTCGTTTGGCATGTGGGCGACGGCGATATCCCCTGGGCCACATACCACTGTGGAAATACCGATTTCAGTGTATTGCCCCCCTTCCGTGGTAAAACCAATTTTGCGCTTTGGATAGGGTCCCACTAGCTTTCGCAACATTACCTGGAAAGGGTCATCATCTTTCGCCTCCAGCATCCCAGGAACACTGGCGGTGCTTTCTATTAAAATGTCGGCCTCGGGACATTCTTTTCGCATGAGAGGAAGTAGCACATCATCGACATAGACGCGAACTTTTTCTTGAATAGAGTCTTTTGCTTCGGTGGGAAGATTTCGAAATTCATAGGTGAACTTACATTCAGCAGGGACAATGTTGAGGGCTGTCCCCCCGTTGATAATATTCGTAGACATTGTGGTAAAAGGAATATCAAACAGAGTATCCTGCTGGCCAACCATTAAACTCTCAGCAATTTCCCTTATTCGGACAATGAGCCGAGCGCTGTAGTCGATAGCGTTACAACCTTTAGGTGTGAGAGCCATAGAGGAGTGACATGATTTACCCTTGACAGTAACGCGCCAAACATGAATGCCCTTGTGAGCCACAACAATTTGGTTAGAAGTTGGTTCACCGATAATACAGCCATCCGCAACAATGCCCGAGGAGCGGATATAATTCGTGAGCACTCTACCGCCAAGACATCCAACTTCCTCGTCGAACGTCCACGCAAGATAAACCGGCTTACGCTTGGCTATTTTTTTCAGAGTGGGAACCAGGTGCATACACACAGCCACAAAACCCTTCATATCACAAGAGCCTCTTCCGTAAATTTTCCCGTCCTTTTCGGTGGCCTGAAAAGGATCGGTGTCCCATTTTTGCCCATCGACAGGCACGGTATCTAAATGGCCCGAAAGAATGACACCTCCTTTCGTCGCTTCGTTCTTGCAAATGGTCGCAAATAAATTTGCCTTTGTTTTGTCCTCACTGTAACTAAGCGTTGTTTTAATATTTAGGGAATCCAAGTAACTTTTTAAGAAGTCGATAATTTGAAGATTGCTGTTCCGACTGGTTGTGTCAAAGGACAACAACTTCTTTATCCATTCGTTTCGACTACTTGGAAACATTCGTATTTTTTTTTTTCTATTTACCCTTTTTACCTTTTGGAAAATAAATTACGTGGAAAAATATTAATTTCTGTTAAGATACTACAATTATACAAATAAAAGATATTTTTTCAATCCCGAGGGTAAACAAATAAACAAACGGAGTAAACAATTGACATTTTAAAGTACAAGTGTGATGGTACAATTATTCATACTTTCATTTTTTCTTTGTATGAATATAAAAAGAGCCTTCCATAGAACACCATTCTACGCTCATCTCCTGCCATTTATAGTCCTTCATGTCGAACAATTCAAACGCCTCCGGGTCCCTTATCTTTGCAACGGATCGGGAATGGGGATACAGGTCATCAAAACAAAGAATTGCTGTCCCTGGAGGGGAGGTGCGCATTCGTTCGGAGATATAGTGTGTCAACGGTTTGGGAAACAGTAGGTTTGATAAAAGAATAACTTTCCTTCCGCCCTCGGGACCAAAGAAACTGTCCTCCGATATTATTTTTGTCAAATCGGCAGAAATTATATCAATTTTGGGAATTTTAACGCCATCCTCGTCAGCAATTTTTCGAAATTCCTGGAGCGCCTCCCTGGCAACGCCAGCATTGTGTTCGCTGATTTCAATGCCGACGCAGTTGGCTCCAGTTTGATACGCAACTTGAAAGAGAATGGATCCGTTACCGCACCCAAAATCATAAAATGTGTCTTTATCCGTAATTCCTAGCAATCGAATCATTCGACTGACAAATTCCGGAAGCAAAGATTTCGCGCAGAGGGATCTCGATCCCGCAACCTCGGTGATTCTTTTTGTATTTATATTTTTGTAGATTTCGTCCAGCATCTTTTGCATATGCTTGCAGTGGCATGTTGATTCAATACAGTGGTAACAATCCGTCTTATTTGGGGTTTCGCTAAGGGGGAGCGAAATCGGAGATAAGAAATTCCCTTCCCCAATTTCCATCCTGATGATATTACTGTCATCGGATTTTATTTTCTTCGGCCTGCTTTCTGTAGAAAGATATTTATGGGCAGTACTGCCTTCGGTAAGCGACCTCGAACGCTTCACCCGCATTATTTTCTGCATTTTTTTTTTTTTTGAATTATCTCCTATTTTTCCCCTTTTTGCTGTGGTTCTGCTCAAACGATTTTTTTTTTTCGTTTCAAATTTATATGAAAAAGTACAGGCAAATATTTGTTTACTTGTAGTTAGCCCCGAAAAAAAAAAAATAATAATTCGATCTTTGTTATTCTCGCAAATAAATTAATATATTTCGGACAACAAATAAAAACAGCAAAAAATCACGAATTTAGATAGAAATGAATTAGAGAACGAAAACTATTCAGCGCCTGGCTTAAAAGCCAACTAAACGTTTTCTTTTTAAAAAACTAGTATGCGGGTTTCAAACAAAGGTATTAAATGAGAAAAAATGTGGAAAATGAGAGAAAATTAGAGTAGAGGATTTACACAAGACGCAACAGTGGCTCACCGCGGTTTATTTTTCATCTTTTTCATTTTTATTTTTTGAGAAAAGCATTGTGCAGCCACATCAAATATATTTTTTTTTTTTTTTTAAGCAAAATTAATACAATTATTGTTAATTTATGTCATGTGAATGAATT
>AUXL01000192.1:0-15452 GCA_000482185.1 Angomonas desouzai | reverse complement strand
AGAGGGAAAAGATGCCGAAAATGAAATGAAACAACTATTTTCTGCAGTAAGTCTCAGAAAGCAGGTACACATGATGCATATTAATATATATATATAATAATAATAATGTTATGCAGAAGGTAGTCCACCAAAGGCGCTACCTTGGAGATACTGTGTTTGTAGTCGGTCCATCGCGAGCAGTCGTTGCGAGAGCAACATCCACCAACGAAAAGCCCTTTCCCTCCGTTTGGTCGCCTCCTGTTCCTCCGTCAGCTCCACCCACTCCTTGTACGCCTTGAGCAAAGCGGGAGCATCCGCCTGTCGCACCACAATTCCCTCAATGGTGGACTCCCAAAAACCGCGGCGGTGCTCTTGTCCACGACGGCGGACAAAACCCGTGACACAGGCACGGAAATCTAGACGCATTCGACGGGCGACACGGGAAATGTTTGGCTGTGTGAGATGGACAATGCCCTCTGGGGGAGGTTTGTCAAACAGAATGTACCATGTTGTGCGGCCATGGGAGGGGAACCGCTCGCCATCTTCAAGGGGCAGCGGACAGAAGGGAATGGTTTGCCAGAACCCAAAAAAGTGGGAGTGTGACGCGAAAGGTCTGGAGGCTGGAGGCGCCACCGTCTTGTACGGCTCTGCGTTGGGGTCTGCGAGAGAACGACCGAGGCGCAGCCAACCATCCCGAGACCGGAGGTTCACCACAGCGGAGGCCTTGTACACCATGTGCCCTTTTACGGAACCGACAGTAGTGGTGGCGTCCTTCGGGTACACCGCCTCGAAACGGGAGAGCTGAGATTCCATCACAAATAGGGGATGGTGGAGAACGCCGGTAATGGTGGTAGGTATCGGCTCGGAATATTTGAGAGAATTCAATTGCTTTTCTTCCCTTGTCCGTTGTGTGGAAGTGAGCGCGCTCACTGTTCCATTAGGATTAGCGTAAATTTTATTCAGACTGTCTAATATGACTTGGCTCACTTCTCTCGTGTCATCCCACGCCACAATATCCCTCCACAGAAAACTGTACTGATTCACTTTGCCCAATCGTCGATTAAAGTGAAAAGCAGTGCTGTATTTTGAAATATAACGGGGTGTCACATCCACAGCGCTGTCACCATTAACAGAAAATGTGTATGGCGCCCCCCACACAGTCGAACAGCCGCCACACGGGTTAACAGACAAGAAACCACCCCGTTCCCCACACCACACCTCAGTCCACACAAAGGAAGAAGGAAGACCTTTCGGCTTAGTCTTTGGCTTTTTTTCCACCTCCCCGAAAATGGACAGTTTTTTCCGGCCGTCCTCTGTCTCGGATTTTTTCGAGTCCTTGCTTCTTTGGAAGGTTTTCGCCAGAACCAAACGGCAACTCAGTCCACACGCGGAGGCCAATGAGAGAAAAATAAGGCTAAAGTACACGGGATGGACAAGAACGACATCCCCATTTACCGCCGATTGAATGTTGCTAAGGAGCAAATTCATTAAATATCTCTTTTTAAGAGGGATTTTCCATTCGCTGTAATCTGTTCCTTCTTCGATTGGAGAAAGACAAAATACGGAATTCACGGTGGAGATAATTTTTTCCACCACACCGGACGTCACCGTATTGGCCATGTCTTTCCCTAATGTCACCCAAGAAGGAGCGAGGGTAAATTTTTCATTTTTCGGCTGTTTCAGTAATTCCCGACACTGTCGAACAAGGTCAATAAACGGGTAAATTTCCTGGCCACCATCGGGAGATTTTTTTTTAATACACAGAATAGCTTTTTTTAGCAAAGGGTGTTGTGATTCCCGCCACAATAATTTCCCCCTTAGCAAAATCGAAATAACGGAAAATATTTTTTCATTCGTTTCCTGAATTCGAAGGGACTTTCTTTCTGCAGCCAATAAATCCTTTTCCTCCAGCATGGCCGCATATGCTGGATCAGACCTACTCCAAGGAGTCTTTCGCTGTCCCCCTTCCGTTAATGGCCGCGTCACACCAGGAATAACTGGAGCATCTTCGAAATCATCCACCAAAACAGTAATATTCTCTTGTTTTACAGCACTCACGTCTGGATGGGGTGGAATAATATCTTCTTTTATGCTTACATCTGTTTTCAGAGCCGTAGTTTCTTCCACTTTTTGTATTTTTACGCTATTTACGAGTTCTACTTCATCCCATTCATCTGCGTCAACATCCACATTTTCAGTGGGTTCTTGGACTACATCTGTGTTGGCGGACGTCACCATGGCAATTTTCCTACGCGTACCACGACCACCTTCCGCGGTGGGAACGCGATGTCTTTTCGACGCATTTCGAAGATAACCGTCCACACTGGAGGCTGCCACTGAGGCGATAGTCTTCCCATCGCTATTATTATTTTTCATTTAGGTACTATTCAAGCACATTAAAAAAATAAAATATTGTTATTTAAAAGAAAGGAAAATTAGAGGGAAAATAATGTGGGAAATTCTTGTTAAAAAAAAAAAAAAATCTTGACAAATAAAACATTAATAATTGAAATTACTATTTTATTTTATTATATTTTGTTATTATTAATTTTGTGATGTTTTACTGAGACGAGGATCAAAGTAAATGTAATGATATTTGAAGACGACATTATTTTTTGGGCAAATACAAATTATTAACGTTGTGCCCTCTCCTCTGGATATTTAAAACAATTTCTGTGACAGTAGAGTAGAATTCAACTTCCTGAGCACTAAATTTATGCAACCATCCCGCGGTAAGACCGTCATCAAGAAGCATCACGTCAATTCCCCTCATTGTAACGTGCTCACAGGGATTCACAGTCACTCCGCTACTAGTATCTTCAAAATCACTCTGCTCCTCGGCGGCAAATGCGTCCATTTTAGACCCGGGAATAAATTGAGCCTCACCGGTGCGGCCGAATTTTCCAAAATCTTCGGGTGCATTACCGTCCATTACAGCGTCCTTTTTCTTTTGAAGTGCATCAGCGTCGCTTTGGGCTTTGGCCTTAGCCTTCTCCAGTTCCCCTACAGTTTCAGCCTTTTTTGCTGAAAAGGGGTCCAGTAAAACAACGTCACGCTTTCTATCATTTTCGTTGCAATAGTACACTTCCTTTTTTGAAAATCGAGGCTTTTTCCAGTTATAATCCAAAAGCAAGTCGAAATAGTCGGATCCAAAAACATAAGGATCCAAAGTGGACTTCTCTGTCGTGTCGGCGAGAACAAAATCACCACTTTTAGGTCCAATTTGTGTAGGATTTTTAATCATCGGCTTAATTTCTTCACGAGTATGAAAATTAGCAGCATCATGAAACCCTACAGTACGCAGACAACCCATGATAGCAACTAATTGGTCCAATGTAAAGCCTTGTTTTATTAAAACTCGTTTCATATTGAGGACGTCGCGACTGTCCTCTTTGATCAGAGGTTCTTTGAAAACTACCTTTGCCTTTCCAACATTGTCTCTCCCGCGGTACGGTGTCACTAGTGGGCCGCCAAGCCGGGATAACGCTTTGGTCGTCAAAAGCGCCCATAAATCAGGTACAGAGTAAAGGGGCTGATTTTCATGAATTTCGTCAATAACACGGACTAGTTCTTCCACCTCTTCTTTATAGTTAGGCGGGGCGACAATTGGGTCTGCAAACGGGGTAGTGGTATTTGTCATAACGTGATGTAATAGACATTTTACACAAACCACTGCCAAATCTGGCCGAGAAAATAGCAGTTTGTCTAGGGTAGAATTTACGTAGATTTCATTACCAGAGGGTCTCCATGTTTGGTACCACCTGTTGCCGTTGTAAAACGCAAAACTGGCCACATTGACAAAAATTAGTAATCCAGCGGCAATTGCACCATTTCTCCACCAAGGATAATTACGAGCTTGCCGATGTTGATCTTCGTCCCCGTTCACAGTATTTAATATTTTCAAATTTCTAACCTGTGACACCACTAGTACACGAGAGGAGCAGCATCGAAGTGGCCTCCACATTTTGATTTATTTTCTATTTTTTTTTTTTTTCTTAGTAAGTAGTAATAAAAAAGAAAAATAAAAAGGGGAATAAATAAGTCCTGCAAATTATTAGCACGGGTCGTTTAAATTTTCGCACATAATATATTTTATTAACGATTTTAGAATTTTAGATATTAGCGCTTTCGTTAAATTGTGAACAAAATAATAATAATAATACTAAAATTGATTACTGGCCGCAGCGCTCGAACGAAAAAAACTCTGTAATTTCAGTTTTTAATTTTAATATCATAATTTTAAAAGAATTTAGAATCTGTGGGGTAAGATTTGGCGTCTAGGACAATTTTTTCATTTTCTTTTTTCAAGAGACTTAAAATGGGATTTCTTAAACATTTCCGAGACATTTGGTGTTGGTGAAATTTCGACCACTTTTCTGACATTTCTCCTAATTACCATTTCCTCCATAATGTCGGTCCACAAAACAGAGTGCGCCATTTGTGCGGCCAAAACGGAAGCACATATTTCGCCCACATTCTTTTGCTTAATTCCTTCTTCAAACGAATCTGGCACGAGCGAGCTACTATACCTTCCGTTGTGTTGAACTTCGCCGATATTACTGGAATTCATAACATCTCTTGCGTCAGACTGGAATTTCTCGGAAAAGGGGTCAAATACGCCACCAGTGAGATTGGTCACCCACAACGGCCTGTCGGATTGGGAAATTTCGCCTTTTTCATTAATGGACAATTTTTCCCTGATGGTTGACTCGTCAGGAAGCGCTTCTTTAACCATTGGGTAAAAAAGATCCATTGCTCTTCGGAGTTTGCTGCTGTGAAAGGGAATTTCAACGGAAAGGGGAATAAACCAGGATTTCCGCTTTAAACCGCTCCTTCCGTCCTCCTGCAGGGTAAGGTGGGTGAGTTCGGAAAGACTTGGAGTGAAGCCGTCGTCGGCACCGCGGAGAAATCGACGAAATTTAGAAGCATTACCGTATCTTCGGCGGGACATGGAAACAAAATCAGTGATTGTATTATTATTGGGGTCTGTTGTGAGGCCTTCCTTTATATCTAAACCGACGGAAGTGCAGGCACTTCTTACCAAAGTGCTCCAATCACCGGCAGCGCTGTTGGCACGAAACTGGGGATCCAGACATTTGCCTAACACCGCCAAACCCACGGCATCCCCGGTCACCACATATTGTTCGTTCGTCACATTAAAATTACACACTTCCAAGAAGGAGGTGGTGTGCGCCAGAGCCCTGGAGATGAGTTCCACCAAAATCAAAAAAATATCTGTACACGCGGACGGATCGGCGTCTAATTTTGCTCGAGAAGGGTTGCACGCAAACATTTTATATTTTGAACGGTCAAATAAAATCAACGTTTCCTCCATAAGAACGCCTCTTCTAAAAGTCAAGTTCATCACGGTTTCCGCAGAAAAAATGTCAAGCGCGTGAAGGGCAGTGAATTCCCCAAGACTGTGACCCGCAACACTTGAGAAATCTTTCAACGATGCGCCATGTTTCGCTTTAAAGTCCTCCAGTGCAATAATTTGTGCCGCGGTCATACAAGGTTGCGTAAAGTAGGTGTAGGACATCACACCGTTAGGATGGGAAATGTGCTTTTTTTGGTGGGAGGACTCTGCAATATTTAGTGTTTTGTTGCTAGGAAATGATTTAATATACTCGAGCGACAGGGAATTCACTCCTATTTCGGTCTTTTTCGGGTTATCATTGATAATTTCCTGAATATTTACACCGTAATTTTGCGCCATTGTATCCTTCATTTTTTCCCACGTCGCGGCATTGGCGGGCCCGATTAGGTCCATGCACATTTTTTGCCGGTGGGCCCCCTGTCCAGAGAAAACAAGGGCTTTCATATCGGCCAGTACTTTGGTGTTTTCTTGAAAATATCTTTTTGGCGGGAGGAAGAAGAGGGAATATGGGGTTTCGGTCATCGGGGGGCTATAATTTCGGTGGGGCCGCGCCGCTTGCCCCCCGCCCTAGAACGGCGCCTACCCCGGATCCGTACCTCGGCGGCCAAAGAGAGCCTCCTCTAAAATGCCTATTCGAACGGCGAAAGACCCTCCTCCTCCCGCTGGGAGGGCTCTTCGTCTCCCTAAGGAAGGCCGCGGCCCGTAATTCATCCGCCACCGAGGAGTCTTCACGGGCCGAGCCGTTCCCATCGCTAGGTTCCATACCTTCCTCGCTCTATAGATTTTTTTTTTTTTTTGAAGGTCAGAGGGAAAGAGAAAGAAGGGGGAAGAAGAAAATGGGGTCGGTGGGGAAAACGCGGGGGAAACACAAAATGAAAAAGAAAAGCAATTTTTAAATTAACCAAATGACAATAGTCGTTTTTCTATCTATTGGGAAATATGTATATAAATTTCTAACTTTCGGACTTCTATCGTTCGAATTCTATTTTTTTTTTTCTTTTTTTTTTTCACACATCAATACCACCCACATCTTCTATTTAAATGTCTGTATTGTACGAACGAAAAGTTTGAACCGCGGTGGGCGACAGCGGCGGCGGGACCGGCACACCGCCCGACACCCCCGATTGGAGCGGGGCGGGGGTGGGGACGGTAAAGGACGAGGTGGTTTGCTGTGGGGTCAGGGACGGCTGTCGGGACGGGGTAAGGGAGCTGGAGGTGGAGCCGCCAAAGTGAAAGTTGCTCAGCAGATTGTACGTGGTGGTGGGGTTGGGGGCTGGGATCGGCGGTGCGGTGGAGGAGGTGTTGAGGGAGAGCGACGGCGGGGGAATGGTGGGGGAGGCGACGGGGGTCGGAATGGCGATGGACGACGTCGCGCCGTATGGGAGAGGGGACTCTCGCGGCTGCGGCGGGGTCAGCGGACGCGGGGCCTGAAGGGGACTGCCGAGTGTCGGCGTGATGGGCACTGGTATCGCGGAGAGGGCCTGCGGCGGGGTCGACTGAAACGAGGCGGGGGGTGGAGAGGGGAGAGCGGGAGGGGTGACGAGACCGGTGCTCACCACCCGCGGTGCCCCTATCTCCCCCGTCCTGGAGCTCTGTCGAAGCGAGAAGCTCTTCACGGCGGAGGAGCTGGACGACGACGACGACGAAGACGAGGACGATGACGACGAGAAGGAGTCACTACTGTACGTGCTCTTCTTTTTGCGGCGGGCGACGGGAGTGGAGGAGCTGCTGGAACGGCTGCTGCTGCTGTCGCTGCTATTACTACTGCTACTTCGACTGCTCCGACTGCTACGCGTGCTGACACTGTCCTTTCGCTTCACCGGACTGCCGACGGAGGAGGAACGGCTACTACTACTGCTGGAGCTGCTGGGTGAGCGTTTCTTCTTGGACCGTCGTGACTTTTTGGGGGTGCCGTCCTTCTTGTAGCGGCCGTCGATCGCGGACTGCACCAGCACATTCACCTCCTTGGTGACCTCCTGCACCTCATGACACAGCTCCTCGCAAAAGTCGGCGTGTTGATCTGGCAAATCCTTCAGAGGGATGTTGAGGGCGTCGCGGTAAGCAGAGGTGATGTAGGAGAGGTTGGTGCCCAGCATTTGGAGCTGAAACAGCACCTCATAGGCCACAAAGTGGTTGATGCTCCCTTCCGTGAGCGAGGGCAGTTTGTTCACCGGATTTCGCTTCACCTTTTCACCATCTTTTATCTTGCGCGCCGTCCCGGTCACCTCGGGGTCCTCGGAGTTTTCAATGAGCTGGTTCGCCACCTGGAGCACAATGTTGGCCACTCTGGATATTTTTTCAATGCCCTTGTGGATGCTCTTGCGCAGCGTCTTGGACCGCCTCCCGCAGGCGGCGGCGTTGAGGCGCTTGTGCTCTCGCTGAATCACGGCGGAGAGGGTCTCGCTGAAGGAGGTCAGCTGACAGGCGACGCCGTACTGAAGGAGAAACAGGAGCGATTTCCTCTCCGCCTTGGAGACGGCCCTGCCGGAGGAGGAGCGAGCCGAGTCGCCCCCCGCACTGCCGGTGTCCTTCTTGACAAAGGTCAACAACGGCTGGGAATCGCCCCGCTTAGGGGTGGCGTAGGCGGTCTGTGAATTCGCATAGTTATTATTACCAGAGGACTTCCTTTCCCGGTTCACCACCACTCGAATAATATACGGTTTCTCAATCACAGTGGTGGGGGCTGCGGTGGAGGAGGGATTGCCTTCCTTTGCCCCCTCTGTCGAAACATTGTCGTCATCGGGGCGCCTTCCGACACGAAGGACGCGGGCGGCCATCTCGGCGAACCCGACGGTCTGTCCGCTCAGGCTGATCATGGAGTAGTCGGAGCAGGCGAGACGGGAGAAACTTGCGGGGATCTCCTTTTCAAACGGACAGGGAACACTAAAGACGATGGAGTCCTGCAGGTCCATCGATCGCAGCTGACAGTTACACTTGGCAGGAAACAGCTTTTCCTCCTCCCCGCTCTCCAACTGGAACTCGGCGCGGTGATTGACATTAAAGACGACGCGGTCCGAGTAGGCGACAAAGTTGGGCTCCGTGGGTTTGATCGTGATGGGGGGAAAGTCTAGAAACTGAATCACGAGATAGGGGGAGTGTAGTTTTGCCACGACCCCTGGGGTGATGGTGTGAA
The DNA here is from genome assembly GCA_000482185.1 of Angomonas desouzai. Lineage (NCBI taxonomy): Eukaryota > Euglenozoa > Kinetoplastea > Trypanosomatida > Trypanosomatidae > Angomonas > Angomonas desouzai. The sequence continues at coordinate 6,963 of AUXL01000192.1, read as the reverse complement.
GCTGCTTCACAATGATTTCCAACCGGTATTGCGACGACATTTTGGTGTTGTAGAAAAGATGAAAATCAAATAAATGAACCGCTAAAAAAAAAAAAGTGGGAAGTATAAGATTAACAATAGGGGGGAGCAATACGGCCACAACAATAATAAAAAACAAAACAACCTTACGCACACGTGCCAAACAAAGTGACAAAGTTACAATATAAAAGGGAGTGTTACCTCACAAAAATTATGTGTCCTAAATTTTTTTTGTTTTTTAATGTAATCATTATGGTAGAGATGGATAGATATGTGCTGTCACCACTTTACAAGTCCTCGTCGTTGCCATTCTTGTTCTTGTACTTGCCTCTGTTGTACCGCTTATCCAGCATATCCTGTGTCTTGATCCTCGCCCCGGGCTCACTGGAGGAGGCGACCTCGGGGTGGCTCGCCCGCAGGGCCTCCATGGACGGCGCCCTTTCTAACAATTGCTCTCGAGAGAGTCCGGTGGATTTGGCCACATCGCCCACCTTGACGGACGGGGAACCACCTACACCGGCCTCCGCGGACGCTCTGCGCGTCGCCGCGTCCATCTGCCGCTGCAGTTCGTGAGCGCGGTCGGACTTGGACTTGCGCTTCTTCAGGGGTGTACTATCCGAGGGCGTGGACTGCTGCTCGCCGGTAACAGGGTCGAACCGCGGGCGACGGATTGTGCGGGAGCCGGTCTTACCACGGTCAATATAGGCCCGACGGCTGACCTCGCGGTCCTCCTCGGTTTGCTCCATACTAAAGGCGACCTTCTTTTCCCTCTCCTCCGCGGACTCGGCGGTGTCCATCTCGTCGAGCGTCTCCCGGAGTGCGGCGCTGATGTCGGCGTTGAGGGCGAGCTCCTCCTCCTGGGCGCTGGCGATAATGCGGAGCAGCTGCTCCTCCGCCATATCGGTGCCCTCGCGGGGCTTATACTCCGACACCGGGGTCGCGGGGTTCTCGGAGACGTAGTTGGTCATCAAATTCTCCGGCACCTCGGCGACATTGCCCTCCTTGTCCTCCAGCATTGGCATTTGACCGACAAAGTTGAGCGCATAGGGCTCTTTCGACCCCACCACGTAGCGGTCCAGTTCCTTTTCTATATGTTCGTTGATCTTGGACTGGGGGATGTAGTTGATGTGCGTCATGTACTGCAGACGTTCGCTCGCCCGTTCGAACCAGTAAAAGAACTGTCGTTCGTGGTACTCACGGAGGAGGTCCAAGTGCTTCTTCTTGAGAGACTGACGACCCTGCGCCATCTGCTGATTCTCTCGGCGCTTCTTTTCCTGCGCCTGCATCTCATACTCCCATTGGGCTAACTGCGCGGATTTGGTGATGTTGTACTTGTAAATATACTCATCCGCGTTGACCCGGAAGGACTCCAGCCACTGTCGCTTGTACACTTTTCGGAGGTGCTCAAACTGGGCCTCATGCACGTTACGCCACAGCTCGTTTTGCTTCCACATCCAGTGACGGTACGGGGTCAGGAAACCACTCATCCGACGCCCCTCGGTGGTCTTGGTGGGTAGATTGTAGTAGGGGCGATACGCCCGGAGGCAGACCGCGTTGGACCGAAGCATAGCGCGCTCGCTCCCCACTAATGATACTCAATACTTCTTTTAAAGGGGAAAAGAGGGAGAGGGGAAAAGTGAATGGAATGAGAAAGGTACCTCAATAGTAGTAAAGAATCTTTTTGACAAATAATAACAACACCAATAAATAAAACGTTTGTATATGATATAAAGCGAAAGAATTAGCATTCAGAAAACGTCACATTGCGTTGTGCCGGTGGGGCGGCGGCGCCGGGGAAAATGCACCGAAGTTTCTTCAGTTGTTGATTCAACTCTGCCCCACCCTCCTCCACCGTGGAGAAGGGCGATGTCAAAGGCTCTAGGAGTAGGGCAGTGCTGTTGGCGGAAGGGGGCGGGAGAGGGAGCACTGTCTTGCCCAGCACAGAGGCGGACACCTCGGGCTGCAACGTGAGCGCCTCGGTCTCCCTACTGTACTCCACCACCGAGTCCACCCCCACCGCCTCTGCGCGCTGCACCACCACATCAATAAACACACCTCTTCTCTGACGGTGGCCCACTTCCGCTGAAGGCGCTCCTTCTCACTATTGTCCTGCTCCTCACCGGCGGCGGGCGGAGGGCCGGTGGACTCTGGGCCCCCATAGTCGTTATTGTAGGAGGAGACGTATTGCTCATCGCCCGCCTCGGCGTTCTGATGAGGGGATGCTTGACCGGTAGGGGTGGCGGCGTCATTGGCATTGTTATTGAGTGGTGCACTACGGGCCCTGAGGGAGGTATCCTCCCCGTTGTAGACGGCTATATTAGGGGCGCTCTGGCCGCGGATGGCGGCGCCTAGGACCTCGTAGCAGGGCTTACACACCCGCACGGTGGTGTGGATCCCTCGCATCGGGACCGCACTATAGTTGCTAGAGCAATCGCCACAGAACACATACCCGCAGTTCCTACAGTGATGGCGGCGGAAGGTCACGGTGAACGGCTTGGAGCACCGAGTGCACTGTGCGGCCTCCTCATCCTTCTGCCAATACTCCTTGGCACTATCGTTACCCATGAGGGATGCGCTAATAATAAAAAGTGTACTATAGCAAAATCTATTGCAAAAATGGAGAGAAGAGGGGTTGACGCAAGGAATAGATCTATTATGATGGTGAACAACGGCCAACGACAACAAAATGGAAACGAAAATAATATTAATAATATAATAATCAAAGATCAACTTCTGCATTTTCTATGAGTGGTTTCTATGAATTTGTAAGTATTTGGTTTCATCTCTGTGTAAAAATATATGAATTATTGTTGTGATCAACAACAATACTAAAAAAAAAAGAATAGTGTTTTCTTCTTCTTCATTTATCATTAAAACGGATAGCCGCGGAGGTCGAGAGTCAAGACATTCGAGCTGTTCTTTTCCTTATCCTTCATGACACCGACGAGCATGTCGCCCATGTGGTACAACTGGTCCTTGAGGGAGACCACGATGAACTGACAGGTCTCACTGTTCTTGCGTAGGTAGCGCGCCAACTTCCCGGCGTTCCCCACATCCAATGCGGCGTCCACCTCATCGAGCACAAAGAAGGGCGTAGGGGCCACCGCATGAATCGCAAAGAGCAGCGCCAGGGCCGCCATTGTCCGTTCGCCCCCGGAGAGCAGCTCCATCGGCATGAAGCGCTTCATCGGTGGGGTGGCGTGGTAGGTGGTGCCGCCGAGGTAGGGCTCCTCCACGTCCTCGAGACTAAGGTAGGCGGAGCCGGTCACCCCGTGCGCCCGGGTGCCCATGGTGAGCTCCTGGTAGATGCGGTCGACGTTGGCGGCAATCTTGTCGTACACCTGCATAAACCGCTCCGTCCGCAGTTCCTTGATCTGCACGAACTCGGCGTGGGCCTTGCGGGCCTTTTCTCGGCACTCCTCGAGCAGGGTGGCGGAGGTGCCAAGACGGTCCTCCGAGACCAAGTAACGGGTGGCGGCCTTCTTGTTGGGGGCGAGCGCCTCCATCTGCGTTATCAAGGACTCCAGCTGCACCTCGGTTCGCTGCTTGTAGGACTGGAATCGATTGGTGTCGCTGGCCACCTGACGGAGGGCATCGGTGAGCGCGGCAAAGTCAATGTACACCTGCTGCGATCCTTTCTGCGAAGGGCTCTGCGACTCGTCAGAGACGATATCAAAAGGCTCTGACACGGTAAGAAAGTCGTTAGAGTCGCGATCCCGCCCGCGCTTGGTGCCGCCACCGGTGCTGAAGGGCTTCAGTGGTATTTCGGTCTCGTCCATCTGGCAGCGGCGCACAATGGCCAGCCGCTTCTGTCGCAGCGTGTCGCAGGCGGCCTCCAGGATAACGACGCCCTTCTTCGCCCTCGCCAGCCGGCCCATCTCCGTCTCGGAGTGTCGGGTGGTCTCCCGCACCTTGGCCTCCAATTCATCCATCTTGGCTCTAAAGGCGGCGATATTGCTCTTCATGGTGCCGTGGCGCTTCTCCGACTTTTGCACCACCGCCTGGTACGCGACCAAATCCTTCTGGCACTGCTCCAGCTCCTTCTCGGTGCGGTTGTACTGTTCCTGTACGTCCTTGGCGCTCACTCCCCCCACCCGTTTGGTCTCCATCTCGATCGCGGACTCTAACCGGTGAATGAGCAATTGGAAGCGCTGACGGGCCTCGGCGCGCGTCTTTTCGGTCGCCGCTTCGCGATCTTCGAGGTGGAGCAGTCGGGGATGTTCACCCTCTTTTGGAAGCTCTCGAATATTTTCGTCTCCACCGCGGAAATCGACTTGCACACCTGTAGGAGTTCCTTACCGGTGTGCGCCGACTCCTTCTCGGCCTCCTCCTTTCGAAGGAGCAGCTTTCCTTTTGACTCTTCATTCTTTTTTATTTCCTCCTCGATGGCTCGACGCCCTTCTTGATTCTTGGCGATATCGGCCTCGATCGTCTTGACGTGCTGCTTGGAAAAGTCCAGTCGTGAGTTCAAATCACGGATGGTAATGTTAATGCGCGCCAACTTGGCCTCACTGCCACCGGCAGAGTCCGCCAGCAGACGGTCTCTCGCGGCGCGGAGGTCGTCGTACTTTTTGGTATCCCACTTGCGGGCGCGGGACTGCACAGAGGCCAGACCGCCCTGCACCGAGCCGTTCTTGAGCAGCATTGTGCCGTCCACTATCACCACCTTGAAGCGCTCCGACTTGCCGTAGGCGACCGCCTTTCCCTCCTTGATGGTATCACAGACCAGCGTCTCCCCGAGTGCAAAGCGCACCGCGGGCTCCAGCTCAGGCTCGTAGCGCACGGAGTCGATGATCGGCTTGCAGGACCCCCCAAACGTACGGAGACGGTCGCTGACCGCCTTCCCGTTCACCGCATCGAGCGGAAGAAAGGTCATGGGTGGGAGTCGCTGCTCCTTAAGGTACCGCACACACCCAATCGCGACGTCGGTGGTGTCGACCACGACAGCCTCCAGGTGTTTGCCCATTGCCACCGTCACTGCATTCTTGTACTTGTCATTAGGGATCGTGCAAAGGTCCACCAGTCGGCCTTTAATGGGAAAGAGCGACTTGAGGGCTTGCATGGCTTCATTCATGCGACTGTTTTGCTTGTCGGTGTCGCGGAGGTGACGGAACTCGTGCAGCTGCTCTTGGATCAAGACCAACTCCGTTTCTCTTTCTTTATTCATCTTTTGTGTCACTTGCAGCTCCGCTTTAGCGTCCTTGAGTTGCATCTCCATCTCCTGAATCTTGGCCATCATATCCGCCTTGCGCCGCTCATACTCCTTTCCTTGCGCCACCATCTGCTCTAGCTGCCGCTGGTACTCTGCCTTTTGCTGGGCCATCCCGTCCAAGGTGCGATCCAGGTGACGGACGGTATCGGCGACCGCCTCTCGGCGACGAATGATGGTGTCGCGCTGTTGGCGGAGGGCGACGGTCTCACAATCGGCCTCTTTTCTCAAGGACTGGTACTCCTTCTTTTGCTCCGCGTTGAGGGACTTTTGGGCCTTCACATTCTGTTGGTCTTCCATTTCACACTGCGCCTCAAATTGCTTCAACAGTTCCACCTGCTTTGCCTTCTCCGCCTCCAACCGCTGCGCCTCCTTGGAGCGGACGGTGTCCGCCTTCTTGGCGACCTCCAGCTCCTCCTTCTGCTGCTTGTGCTTGCGGGTGAGGTGGGCGAGGGCGGCCTTGATGCGCTCTAAAGTGTTGAAGTTGGACCGCAGTTCCTCCGCGGACTTGCGACTCTTGTGCAGCTCCTCGAGGTACTGCTGGTGCTGCTCCGACCAGGTCTTCTTGAGCTCCCTTATCTCCGCCTCGGAGGCGATGCCCTTTTGCATCTCTGCCAGTTTATTCTTGTACTTGAACCACTCCTCCTTTTGGTGGTCCAGCTCCGTCTCCACATGGAAGAGCTCCGCGAGGGCAATCTCCTTCTTTCCTTCCACATACTCTCGACGGAGGGCGTCGTACTTGTCTGACTCCTTCTTGGCCAGCTTCATTTGATTCACCGCGACCGTCGCCCCTCTCTTCTCCGCCGACGCGCTGACGACGAGCTCATTCGCCTCGTCCAGCTTCTTTTTTCTCGCGGCGTACTCCGCGGCCAGTTCCCCACTGGTACTCACCTCCTCGAGCAGTGCGGTGAGCTCCTTTGCTTTTTGGTGGGCCATGCGGTCAACCTCGTGCTGAAACACCAGAAAGTTGTGGACGCGTTTACTGATCTTGTGGTTCTTTTCCAGAGTGGACTGAAACTGCTGTTCCGTTACTTTTTTCTGGTTGATGAGAACCTGACTGCTGCCGTCGGCCTGCACCGCGCGGGTGAAGGCGGTGTCCTCGTACTTGTCACCGTTACCTTTCTGCTGGCGGAGAACGACGGTCACGGAGCACCCCTTCTTTCCAGAGTTGCGGTTGATAAAATCGGTGAGGGTTTTCATACGGAGAACGTTGATCGACGAGCCCGGCTTCGCCCCCCGTGTGACACCGTTCTGGGAGAGCGTGGGATCACTAAGGACAAAACTTAACGCGTCCATCAGGTTTGACTTACCGCTGCCGTTGGGCCCTACGATACAGGTAAAGTCCTTGAAGGGGCCGATGGTGATGTCGTTGGCGTAACTCTTAAAGTTGTGTAGTTCGATGCGGTGAATTTTGGAGGTCATTTCTGAAATATATATAACTATATAGATATGGTAGTAACTTTATGTGTGTATGTTGATGTGGAAAAAAAAAAAATGTTTCCTGTGGAAAAAAGAAGTAGAGGAAAAGAGAAGAAAAGAAAGGTAAGAGGACAGAAGCAAACTAAGAGCATTAAAACACTTTTGGTGATAGTGCACAATACTGTTAAAATAAAGTTAAAAGTTTTAATAGAGCTCTGAAACATAGACATTGATAAAAATGAAAAATCTTTGAAGTAAAAAAGAAAGATAGAAAAAAGGAAAAAAAAAATTATACGTAGCTTTTTTTTAGGTCTTGA
>AUXL01000191.1:0-15467 GCA_000482185.1 Angomonas desouzai | reverse complement strand
CGTAGCTCATTAGCAACAAAACATTTACTTTATTTATTTTTAATATCATTTCCTAATGAGCCTCGTTGAAATAAACAATACTCCGCAGAAACTTTACAAAACTCAAATCGTTGGACGTAGTGTTGCTGCGGGATTATGTGTGTTAATTGTGATTCTTAGCGCCGTTGTGTTTGCCGTTCCATTGGCGGTTACCAAACGGTGGTCGTTGACTATTCCACCTACTGAAGAAACCACTGAAATTTATTCTGTATGGAGCTATAAATTAACGGATTCTAGCCTGGTGGAGGATGAGACCGTTTTAAACTACACTGGTAGTGCTGTTCGTGGTTTTTTAACCATTGGCTTTATTCTTGGTGTTGTGACCATCGCCAATGCTCTTCTTTTCCTCGCTCTACGTTTTCTCGTTCAGCGAAAACAAAGCTCTCTTCTTCTTTCGGAGGGCTTGACGTCCATGTCTGACGCAGACGGAGAGCGGTTTAGCTTTCACTTGTCGAGTAACTATAGACCGTGGCAGGGGGGTGGTGGCTCCGGCGAATCGTACAACCGTCAACAGGAAAAGGGCTGTTGCTCTCTTTTTCGTGCTGACTGGGTCGCCGGCCTGTGCCTTTTTATTTTTCTTCTGTTTGAAACCACTTTTATGCTGCTGGCCCTCCTCGTCTTCCCGAGCTATATCATGAAGAAACTATTTTCCCCTCCATGGGGAGAGCGAACGGTCTTTTCTGGAGCGTACATTCTCCTCGGAGTAAATGTGATTCTCGGTGTCGTCACCATCCTCCTCGTTTCCTCCAAAACCTACACCGGCTTACGCCTCAACGGCGCGCCGAAGGAGGAGGTCCCCCGTCAAATCTCCCGCACCCCCTCTGAGCAGCGATCGGAGCAGTTCGGTATTCCAATGACCAATGTATCCTCGGTGATGAACTCGCCCCAAAAGGAGGCGGTAGTCCGCGGGCTCAAGAACACTGGTTCCTTTCCATCCATTCATAAGGAAAAGGCAGTGGAGAAGTATTACGGTCAGGACAGCGAAGGAGAGGCAAAGGGTATGACAAAAGCCGCTCCTGAGTTTGAAAGCGTCACGAAGAACAGACGTGAGACCCACTACGGTAATGCCAATTACCTTCCCGCCCCCGCTCCACAAGAGGCCCGCCCAGAGGCAGAAGCCAAAAAGACGGTTTCCTCAAGAGAGTTCGATATAGTGCCCCCCTCCGACACCGAGAGTGTCGAGCCCACCCATGAGGACGGTGTAGCCGTTAACCCTACCCGCCCGAGGGAGGCTCGCGACACGGAGTCGGTGGACAAGGCCGAAACATCCGTCAACGGTATCCCACCTACCGTCGCCCACCATTAACACATGCACACGCAGATGTTTCCCTTTTCTTTCTTCTTTTTTAATCATTATTATTTTCTTGACGTTTGCTTGTAGGAGAAAAAACTGATATTTTCAATTTGCTGAAGGGTTGAATGAGTAATTTTTTTATATATATATTTCGTTCCACTCTCATTGGCCCGCCTTCGTAAAATTTAATGAGAATTGCGTAGTTTTTTTTTTTTTTTGCTTGTTACCGTCGCTGCTTCTTCGTTTACTATGCGGTACACATGTAAACTTCTTCACACACTACCTTTTTTTTTTTTCTCGTCTTAATTTTACGTCCCATTTTTTTTTTTTTGCGCATTTCGTTGGGGGAAAAAACAAATAGTTAGAATGTCTTTAAATCTTCACTATGGTAGTAGAATTATTTTGTTTAGGCAGTCCATCAATGGTTACGTAATTTCCACCTCCTCGGCGGAATCACCAGTTGGGGTTCAAATTTACGACCCACTGAATCCCTCCATCCCTTTTGAACAGTGTGTCTTTGAGTTGAGTCCCGCCGATGCCCTGGAGTCGACAAGCAACACCGAGGACGGGGCGGTGGTCAAGTACGGCCAGGTGGTGATGCTGCACCACCAGATTCACCAACTCCCACTGGCGTGTGATTTTGAGAATCACGCCGTCGTGTTGAAGGGAAATTTAAAAGTAAAGTTGGAAGTTGCCGATCGACGGTCCAAGTGGGCGGACCGCTGGCGTGTGATGCCCCGGTATAAACTACGGGTGGAGGGGGAGCCGGTGGTGGACGGGGATGCGGTACTATTGCAGTCCATTGACGGGGAACACTTTTTAAACGTTGCCGATCACTTTGACGAAGAAAACAGTGGAGAACAGTCCATCTATGAGGTGAGTTGCGGTGCGGAGCAACAGGGGTTTCAGTTGTCGCTCTATGACGGGGATGTGGGTCCCATGTACAAGCCCTCCACCCTCCGCTGCGGGGATTGTGTGACGCTGTACCACACTGAGGAGCTAAAATTTCTTCACGCTGTTCCCTCCAACAAGGCTTGTGTTCTGAAGGATCCGTCGTCGGAGTTTGGGAATTCTAGCGCCGATGCGGATAGGCTTAGCATTACGGACGGGGAGGTGGACCGTGATCTCTCCCGCCGACTGTGCCCTGTAAATGAATTGAATCACCTTTGTCTATTTATTATAGAGGCCGCAGATCCGCGGAGAGGTGGTGCCATTTCAAGAAAACAAAGGGAGCTCTACCGCTTAAAAAGTTTATCCACTGGGTTGTATTTGTCCACAGGGACGACTAAAATTAAAGGGACCAACGAAAAAAATAAGGCCGCGACAAAACCCCGCCAAGGAGAAGGAGAGGAGGATGTCGATCCTTATGTTAATCTAGTAGACAAGTTGCTCTCTGACGATCAGGCTCCGTCTTCCTCCCCGCTGGAGGAACAGTCCCTCGTCGCCTACGAAGTGGGTCTCACGAACGACCGTAACGACAATGGGACTCTCTTTCGTTTTGTGGCGGCTTCTACTGCACTGGGGTCAGACTTTCTCTCCAGCGGTCACCACACCTTTTTAGAGTGTCCGCTAACCGATTGTGGGCGATTGTGGATTGTGGGTGGCAAAAACGTCGACGACGGCAGCGAGCACGTGAATTCAGTGGGATTCTTGGTGGAGGGCAGAAGTTCGTTCGGTACCACGTCCCTTAAAGGAAGCGTGACGAAATCGCTGAGGGATGCGGTAGAGATACGTCGCTTAAACTCCAAATCGCTCGAAGAGGTGAGTCGAATACGAAGTTTCCTTCCGCCGATAGAGCTTTTTGTCTCGAATGCCAACGCCGGTGTGCTAGACGGTTTCCAGCTCCGAGGGGTGAGAGAGTGTCTTGGCAACTTGGGGCGCCTGCTGTGGACGGAGGACATGAAGGACTGGGACGGTGTGAGCGGGGAGATCACTGTTGACCCGATGTGGCAGCGAAAACTGTTTAATCAAGGTGTACCGTCACTGATTTTTGACCTGCTGCGAGCCGTTCTGAACCACAAGGCAGTGAAAAGGGAACGGCTGTACACTGTGGACGTTGTTGGGGACTCCGACTCCCTTCCCGCCACCCCCACCAGCCCCAACCCTGGTCGAAAGCCGGCGGTACTACGTCACATTGAATTGGGGGAATTGGTGGATAAATGCTTTGAACTACTCTGTCAACTGTTGGAGAACCGACCTTCGTATGTCGCGAGCTTTAAAAAGCAGGTGGATTTCGTGATGGAGTGCACCCCGCATGTCCCTAGTGCCCTTCCCTGTGTCCATGTCTTTTTCAGTAACAACTCCTCATTGGTGGAGCTCCCCGCGGCGCAGCACCGTCTATCTTTTCTTCTCAATCTCGTCAAGGAGAACCCTAGAAATCCCCAGATGATGGGCCTACTTCATTTATTTGCCCAATGTGGGGAGGAGACTTTGGTGGAGGGCCAAAAATTGTTACTCGACTCCTTTGTAAATAATATGGCATGGAGTAAAACGCTGTTTTTTCCCTTCCGCCTCAAAAAACCAGACGTGAACCAACGAAGCGGATTTTCCCCCTTTGGGAATAGGGCTTCCGAAGGGTCGGTAGAGGATGGAGACGCGGTGTACTGGGGTGAGGTATTCAAGGAGAATAAACCCCTCATGATGGTGTCGGTACCCAATGACCTCCTCTCCAACGGCTCCGAGGTAGGGTCGGTGGTGTCGCTTCAACTTGGTGTGAGCAACGACAATCCGCTTCTTCAGCTGCTTAGCGATGGGGTTAACGCTGGGAATAAAAAGTTTATAGATGTTCCTGTCGATGGATTGGTGCTGTTGGCGCAGCACTTTAGAGAGGTGCGTGACACTCTAATTCCATTGTTGACGGAGGGGATTATTCTTTTTGGGTCCTTGTCCTCGAACCGAAACACTCGTGCAACCACAGAATTGGTGGAGCACTTTATCTCTCGGGGCGCGCTCCAATTGTTGTTGACCTCCACCCGTCTTCCCCCCGCCCTTCATGGCGCACTAGTGGACCTCCTCGCCTACACCTGCGTGGACTTTCCAAACAGTCTGTCCCTCTGTGACGACCTTCGAACCTTGTACTTCATCTCGTCTGAAAAGAGAATCACGGCACAGTTCTCCTCCTCCAGCACACCGGTTACACTGCACAGTGCAAAGGAGTTTTGTATTCAATATTTTGTCAACACCAACCTTACGGGACCGACAGAGGCCGTTCAGCGCAACATGGCGGTACTCCACTTAATGAAGGAACTGCTGAACGCGGGGGTGTTTGAATCGCGTGATTTGCCCTCCTTGATTTTGGCTCTTGTCGTGCCTCTGAAACGAAACGCCGACGACGGCGGGGATTATGTCGAAAGTAGGGTGGTGTACAACTCTGTACTGCGAATTCTGACACTACTCAACTTTATCACCGATATTATGGTGGCCAAGTACACCGTTCGTCTGTTTTCCTCTTTTAAGGAACAACAGACCCCGGATAAAGCGACCCAACTACTGCCTTTAAGCACTACCGAGGAGGACGAAGAGTCGACCGAAAATCACAACCGAAAGTCTTGTCTTTCTTGTTGGGGTTGTGGTTGTTGTCGTCGGGGAGGGACGGAAGAAAAGGGAAGCAACACGGGAAGCGCCAGTAGTTCGCCATATTATCTCACCTGTCAAGTGCTGGAGGTGTTGCTACGAGTCACTGCCACCACAAAGAGTACAACGGTACGAAATGCTGGAATTTTTACCTTTTACCGGCTGACCAATTTTATCCACGAGACACTGTCGGCGTCGAGCAAGGTTCAAATTCTCTCCTCCCCAAAGAGCCTAACCTATTTTTCAGAAATCAATCGATATGCCACCTCCCTATCTGAGCTCTGCTCCAGGTCTTTTAGACGCGACAATACGCTTCTACTGGTGGAGCGGACGGTGTCAAGCCTTTTTTCGTATGTAAAGAGCAATGCGGGGGACTCGGTGGAAGAGATACTCGATATTGCTCGTAGAGCCTCCATCCCCGAAAGACTCATCACTACTCTTATGAACCTTTATATCCCACTCTCGGAGGCCTCCTCCAAATTGGTCGTCACATGCACCCATCTTATGATTTACGCCAGTGAGGATAGAGAGAGCCTTGATTTTTTTCGCAGCAAGTGTCCCTCCATTTCTCCGCTCATCGCACTTCACCCCGCCGTTTTGAGTCTTCTCCACAATATTTTCATTTCTCGCAAAAACGTCTCCTACTCGGGCCCTCTTCCTAAAGTGGTGTACACGGAGTTAATCAAGTGTCTTACGGTGCCTACACTCAAAGAAACTGCGATGGAGTTTTTGTTTCAGCTCCTCGCCCAAGAAGACGCCTGTGGAGGTGCAATGTCGTCACGACAGCAGTCCGTGTGGCGGTCGCTGGTCTCCAACCAAGCGAGCTCCCGTCTGATACAATTTCGACACAATTGGTGCAGTGAAGAAGGAGCATTGTTGAGGGAGCAAGTGCTGACGGGCCCTGAGTTTTATAAAGCGAATGGCCCACTTTTCGCCCATTTTAAATTGCTGCGGTTGCTTTTTTTAATTTCCAACCATTCCGAGTTGGTCAAACGAGAAGAAATAAGGCGAGAATTGTTTGGCCTCAATGCGGTCGACACTATACTGCAAATATGCTCTGACGGTTTACTGCCAGCCTTTTTCCGAAAGAACTATCTATATCTCGTATGGACGCTCTTTGTGCAGGATTCTACCGTCCTTCCCACTTTCTTTGCGCATCGATATTTTTCCGGCTTTCTAAAGACGTGCACACTGGATGTGGGAAGGCTACTGCAACTGGGTGGTGGTCGATGCAATACCATTGGAGTAGACGAAGAGCTGGAGCGGCGGGAAGACATGGTGTATGCTTGCCCCCCTTCAAACGAGGAGGAGGAGAAACAAATGAGTGAACTATTTAGTGTAGAAGTGTACCAGGAAACGGTGGCGGTTGTATTGGAGTGTGTGAGTGGATTATTGCAGCAGTTTAAACAGTCCACGGCCCGTGTGAATAAAAGGGTGTTTGCGCTGGGACTTGCCTCTTTGAATGAGTTTGTCGACACCGCGTTGGACTGGGTCGCTTATTGCTGCAAGGATGAACACGGGACAGACCAGTGGAAGGGGTGGTCCGCTTTAGATTTGGGGCGCGTAAAGTCTTTTTTGGAAATATGCGAAGAAAATCGCTTTTTGGGTCTCGGACGTTGGACGTCGGCCGGAGCGTTTAGCAGTGTGCGCGAACGTTTTCTCAGTGTTTATCAAGTAGGGACCTCTGCAAGTCAGGAAAAAATGGGCGCTCTGTGTAAGGTGTCCATTGAGGGGGAAGTTCTTAGTAGACAGAGTGATTTTTCAAATGATGAAAAGGTGGTTCTTACCGACTCCTCTGTTGCCGAAGAATGGCTCTCGTTTCTTCGCTCCCACCTCTCCGATACACCAGAGAACGCTTATGAGAATGCCTTTTCATCTGCCACCGGACTTCTCATCAAGAATGGGGATATAGGGACCCGTTTCATCATCGTCCTCCTCTCTGTCTTACCCGTCATGAACAAACCCGCCACCACCTCCACCCTTCAAGTAATTCGTCAGCTGGTCCTCCTTCAACCGGATTCTCCGCTCGATCACTCCGTGCGCACCGTCTACACTTGCGACCTCCATGAAAAGAGTCTCATCACGTTTGAGGCCTCCCGACAGGCTCGCCAAACGAATCTTTGCCGGTGGCCCGGAGACCAATCACTGGAGTTCCCCCTCCCCCTCATTGCCCTGGTCGGGGAACTGTTTGGCTCGGCGTACAAAACCGTGCGCCGTGCGGCAATGGTAGCCGCCACCACCCTTGCGTCGAATGGTCATCGTGGAATGCAAGAAAGTTTTGCGAATTACTGTCGATCTTGTGGGAATGAGCAGATTTTTTACACCTTACGAAACCACTTTACCGCGTTTCAAGACGAACTGAAAGCCTTTGATCAACTGCTTCGCTCTGGCAAGACCGTCAAGGAGAGTCTCTACGCCCTTGAAGATATGCAAGAGTGCAGTCTAGAGTTGGAATTTCTTAGTCTTCTTTGTGCGGGCCAATTTGCGCCTCTGCAAACATATTTGGTGGCCCAGCCAGATAATAATATTTCCGTGAACCTTGTGGAATCACTGGTAGACTTGGTGCTCTTCGCGACGACAGTGTCAAATGAAGCCACTACCCCCTTTTTTCTACAATTACTGTCCACCATCACCGAAACCCTACAGGGCCCCTGCCAGTTAAACCAAGACGCCTTCGTCGCCTACAATATAGCCGATTACCTTTCCATGGTGCTCACGGGTGGGGAGGCCCCGCATCCGAAAGCCGTATTTTCGGCCATAGAAGAGTCTATACCCCCTCAAAGGAAAAACAAGCTTGAGGAGCACAACTCCCACTACAAGGACGACCTAAAGACGGCTTCTGTGGCCACATTGCTCGCCCTTCTAGAGGGACGACAGGAGCCGGCGTATGTGGCCCTCGTTGTCTCGACGATTGACCTTAGTGTACTGATGAGCTGTATGGATCGTAGCGCGGCGGTATACGAGCACTATCACGGTCGAATTTCCCGCACTATTTCAAAGGGGCTAGTGAACGGTGATGTGAAGGGGTCATTGAGGGCCATGCGGCAGTATTTGCGCGACTTTGTAAAACGCGACCTCCCCTCCGGTAGTGAAGAACTTAACGATGAGCTGGCCCTAGGTGTGGACTTGTACACCTTTTTCCGTATCTGCCACGACATGGAGGTACTTGCCGAGAGCCGTAATGCGACTGCCAGCAAGTCGGAGAAGGAGGTGGAAGTGTTTGTGGACCGAAAAGGAATGACAGTGAAGGGGGTACTGCGGAAGTCTGTCTTTTATCGCGACCTGGAGACTAAAATTGGAAAGGTGGAAATAATACGAAATGGGTATCTGGAAAGGGTGTACTTTAGGCTTCTGAACAGCGGACAGGAAAACCTCACTCGTGCTACAAAAGATGACGTTATTCAGAAAGCGGTGCGAACGAGTGACAATGAACGCATCCAACACTTTTTTGGGCGTATTTTTGGAATCATACAGGAAATTAACACCTTCTCCTCCATGCGAAAGTACTTTGTCCCCTATTTGATCAACTATAGCTCTAACGAGATTCAGTACATTGCTGTGCTCGTCATATTGGCGATCAATTTAATGTTGTTGATTGGTCTCCGCCACCCGACCTCCCCTTACAAAGAAGGCACGAATAGGGATATTGAGTTGGTGGTGCGTATATTGGCTATTGTCTGTATTTGCTTGCACGGGTTGCTTGTGATTCAGGCCATCATGGGCCCGTGTTTGGTGGACGTTCGAATTTCGTGGGCTCATTGGAGGATGAGGCGAGAGGAAGAGGTGAACAAAATGGCGCTGAGGGATATCGCCGTGAGCAGGGAGCAGCTGCTACGAAACGACCGACAACTGCAGAAAATTCCGTGGTATAAAAAAATATTCCGCTCCCTCTTTTATGTAGTGACCAATGGGAGGTTTCTTCGTCACGGATTTTTTCTTTTTGTTTCCATTATGGGACTTGTCCACCATCGTATCTGGTACGCCATTCTTCTCTTGCAAGTTTCCCTAAGTAGCCCTGTCCTGGACAACTTAATGAGGGCGCTTAGTGCCAATATACCGGCCCTTATACTGACCTTTTTACTGATGATCTTCGTCATCTTTATCTTCACCATGATCTCTTTCTACAAGTTTACGGACCTTTTCGACCCTCTGGGATCACGCGGAAACGGATTTAACTGCTACACCCTGTCCCAGTGTCTTTTAGTGCACCTTGATACGTTGCGTAACGCTGGCGGTATCGGCGACACCGCAGACTGGCCGGCCTATTACTCCAAAGACGGCTACGGTTATTGGTTCTCATTTTTCAAACTTGCGTACTATGTGGTGGTGATGCTTATCGTGGTGAATCTCTTCTTTGGTATCATTGTGGATAGTTTGTCAACCTCCCGTTCGTTACGCGAGTTTGTGGAGGTGGATCAGGAGAAGAAGTGCTTCATCTGCGGCATTGAACGTAACGTGTTTGATCTGGTCCGGCCGGGAACGTACGACATTCACATTTCCGAGGAGCACAATATGTGGCAATACGTTTTTTTCTTACTGTACCTGTCAAAAAAGAATAAAAGCCTTACGGGGCAGGAGCACTATGTTAAAAAGATGATAGAATCCCGTGATGTGACATTCTTTCCGATCGGACAGTCCATTGTACTTTCTTCCGCTTCCTACAGCAGCCAGTTGGCGGCGGAGCGGGCGGAAAAAAAAGCTCTGGAGGAAAAACGCCACGAAGAAACGTTAAAGGAATCAGAACGGAATGCCGCCACCGCGGAAATCGTCGATGCGTTGATACGACGAAATTTCGAACCTCTACGAAAGAAACTCGACGAGACGGAGGAGGCGATTGGAAAACTCTCTGGCCAGGTGGCCGACGCCAACAAGGCGCTGAGGGCCCAGCTTAGACACCAACAACAGCAGACCCAACCACTTTCTGTCCATCAAAAGTAGTGAACTAAAGAATAAATTGGCGTTTTTGAGTTCCCTCCTTTAGTAATCCTCACGCTCCCTTTTGATATTATTATGGTTGTTATTTTTGCTTAGCTTCGTGCTTCCCCATTTGCCAATCATCGTTTATAATTTTAACAAGTTCGCCGTCGTTTTTTTTTTTTTTCTTTTCCTTCACATATTCGTATGTTTCTGTAACCACGGTTTCCCCCCAATAATAATAAGAATAAAAAAATTAACATAGTGATTGTCGTTGGAGTGGTTGTTGTATACTTTGTGTTGGACTTTTCTTCCCCTTTTCTTCTCCAAATTACTATATTCACAATAATAATATAATAATAATAATAATAATAGTAGTAGTAGGAAACATTAATAACCACTTCAAGTTGGCGGATGACACCACAGTTAAATGGCAAGTGAGGACTTTTTGAAAATATCCATCTACCCCGATAACCCGGAGGAAATATTTGAAGAGATTGAGAGTGCGGGGACTGGCAATTACGGCGTGGTGATTAAGGCCAAGGACAAGCGAACGGGGGATATTGTGGCCATTAAACAGATTCTGCTTACCGCCAAGGAGGAGTTGGCGACGATAGAGAAGGAAGTGGTGATTCTTGAAAAATGTAATCACCCCAACGTGGTCAAGTACTACGGGACGTACCGTTCACTGGGAAAGTTGTGGCTGGTGATGGAGTACTGCGAAGGGGGTTCCGTTGATCTTGTCCACAAGATTCTGAAAAAGCCCCTCTCCGAAAAGCTCATCGCCCTTGTCTCCAGACAAGTCTTGTTGGGTCTTCAGTACCTTCACCAGCATCGGCTGATTCATCGCGATATTAAAGGGAGTAATGTTTTGTTGACAAGGGACGGACAAGTAAAGTTGGCCGATTTTGGTGTCAGCACGCAGCTAGAAAACACCTGGTCAAGGAGAAATACCTTTATCGGCACGGTGCTGTGGATGGCCCCGGAGGCGATCGTCGAGGAGGAGTACAACTACAAGGCGGATATTTGGAGTTTGGGAATCACGGTGATTGAAATGGCGGAGAACGGTCCCCCTCACCCCAACGCCACCATACCCCGGTTGCTCTCTCTCATCCCAAAGTCTGAACCGCCTACGTTGCAGCACAAGGAGATGTGGTCTCCTCAGATGAGCATTTTTATAAAACGACTCTTAACCAAAGACAAGAACGCGCGCCCGTCCGCCACTGAAATGCTGGAGGATCCTTTTGTGAGCACGGAGAATATTGGGACACAAGAGGAATTGAAGAGTGTGATTGAGGAGCTCCTTACCGCCAAGGATAACATGAGCTCTGGTAGGGTGCGACGTGGGGACTTTTCCTCCGATGCGACGACGGCGACGTTTGTCGAACGGCAGTCGCGAGGTGGAAAGCACCTCTCTTCAGACCAAAACAACTTACCGCCGTTTAGCGGGGAGTCCCGACCCCAGATGGACTTCCCCTTCTTTTCCGACGGTACTGTCCCAATGCTGCCACTGATGAGCTGCTCGGATATCGGCTTCGATGAACTCGATATCGCAGAACAGGGAGGAAAAATGACCTTGGAGGAAGTGGAGGGTTTGTTACGGGGATCCACGCCGTACGGACAAGGGGCTGAGCCCCCTGTGGTATTGAAAACTACCGCCACCCTTCAACATTTATACCGGTACAACCTGCAATTACCGCAAACTACCGGCTTGACCTCTTCAGAGGCACTGGCGTGTGGGCAGATGGCCCAGAAGTATGGCACTATGCTACGGCAAATCTACAAACTGTAATCACCGCTCCAGTATTCCCCTTTTTTTTTTTTAAAAAAAAAAAAAGAATAGTGTTGGCGTTTATATTTTCTTGTGCTTTTACTTCAATGATTAACACTACCCCCTCTCCATATATTTGTTTCTAACGGTGTACAGACGCTAATTGAAGTGTTATTGGAAAGAATACGTCGGGGTTATAACTACTAATCATTAATTGCATGTCGGACAAAATAGAAGCGCTAAAAAGCGAACTTTTTGAACTTGAAAAGGAAAAAAACGAATGCGAAAGAGACATACAAGAGGCATTGGATTACCTCTCCACAACCCCTGTAGGCCTTCACGGGCGGCTGTTAGATGACGAGGGGTTTCCCCGCGCCGACTGCGATCTCTACGCGGTACGAACGGCCCGCAATAAGTATATTTGCCGCTCTAACGATCTCAAAGAACGCGAAGATGCCATGTTTAGAAAGCTGACCGAGTTACAAAGCTTGGGTAAAAACGAAGCCCAACTCCAGATGAACCAGCGGCAGGTCCATGAGTCGTCGACGATGCAGGAGCAGCCGAAGCACAACCCACTTCCCCCAGATCCCATGGCTAGTAAGAAGGGATTTCTCGCTGTTGTGGAGGTGAGACCGAGCAGCCCTGCGTTTGACGCGGGTCTTCGGGAAGGGCAGCACGTGGTACAGTACGGGGAGGTGGACAGCACCGTCGCCCCCGGGAGCTGGAAGCAGGCTTTGGCGTCGTGCACATTAGAAAATATCCCTCTTTCCGTTTGGGTCCGAATGCCACAAGGGGAAACCGTAGAGCTCGTGGTGATACCGAGGCGTTGGGAGGGCAACGGTCTCCTCGGCTGTACGTTTGAGCCACTTTAATGATTGCCTACGTTTATTGAGGCACCGCTCATCGGGGTATATGAATGAATAAATGTTATGGAACAACAAAAACAAGAGAAACAAACTGGGCGGTGTATTTATGAGTGCTTGCCCGTATACTGCAAAAGACTACGAGGGGAGATGTTACTTTAGTGTTGTCATAATTCTTAAGTTGCTTGTTTGTCTTGTCATAGCCCGGTAGTAAGAAACAGCTGCACGAAGTACTCTCCATTGATTGTTTGTTTGCTGGTAGCGATAACAAAAAAATAAAGAAACTGACCTTGATATATTCTTTGACGGTGGAATGGAAGTAATGCCCTCATGAATGAACTTCCGTGTGGGAGATACTCACTCTTCAACTGACCCAATGTCGAACTCCATTTAAAACCCACGTTTACCACTAAATTGCTCTCTTATTTTTTCTAGAAAAAAAAAAGAAAGAGAGAGAGAGAAGCAAGTTAAAAAACAAGGGCGTGTGTTGGAATTTAACCTTACAGAGAACGCTCGAATTCAACTCCTTATTTTAACACTGCGATGGTCCTAAAAGACGTTGTCGCTTACCCCCCCCCCACTCTCCCTCTCTCCCTCTCTTTTACCATGGCGGTAGCGGAAGTTCTTACTAGAGAATTTTTTTTAATGGAGCTCGTAGGATGAGCAGCAATCGAGTAGTTCAGGATACTCTCTCCTTATATAAGCGGCTTTCTCTGCTGCCCAAGGACCGACTGGCGACGGAGGTGGCAAAGATAGGAGTGACGAGCTCACAGCGTGACCAGCGCCTTTATCTCGACGCTGGAAAGTTGTTGTCTAAATCTGGAAATTGGGAAAAGGCGATCATCGTGGTGGAGAATCTCCCTCCCGGGTTGAAAAACAGGTTTCTAGAACATAAATGGAAAGGCATGCCGGATGGGGTTTGGAACAATCTGCGTAAAGGTGTTACGGAAGGGGGAAAGGCATATCTGGAGCCTGCTGCAACACCGCCCCTCTTTGGTCTGTCCACAGAAGCCATTGTTGCTCAAGCCTTTGGACTTAAACGACCTCCCCCCGGCGCGGATAAGTCAAGCACGCCCCCGTTGAAACATCAACAGCAGGCGGTTCTGTGTGAGCTCCTCACCAGGAGAGATATCCGCGCCGCTTCTCTGTGTGCGACGAACTGGCTGAACCGTGGTCTGCTCTTTAATCATTCCGGTGTACCGGGGGAAGTCCAGTCGGAAGGTACTGCCGATTTGTTCGATGGCATTCTATTCCTCCGTCAAAATGTCTTTCTAACCGCCACCGGGCCGACTTCTTGCCTTCAGATGCTAGACGCCAGCCCAGCGCTCTTCGCACGCTGTGCTCGTGACGAAAAGGTGGTGGAGGCCCTGGGAAAGCACTTGGAACCAGACCTTCTCGCGGTGGTGTGCAAACGGCTTTTGCAAGAGCTCCGCTCGGCCCCACAAAGTGGAAGTGCTACAGATTCTGCGGAGTATGCGGAAATGGCGGTGTTCTGGAGAGCCCTTGCCCCGTTGCTTCAGTTGTTTAAACCCCATTTAAAAAGGGAAAAGGCTGTGGAGCGGAAAAATTTGCTCTCTCTTTTTCTTGACGCCGTTGTGCATACGGTGCCGTGTACATTTGGACGGCAGGAGAGCAAAGTACGTCAAGCTCTAAAGAGGTCCACAGAATCCGTCTGCTCTTCCCTTATCCACAACGAGGCGATGGTGCGGCTGGTGGGCAGTAAATTTTACGGTACACTATCCCAATCTCTTGAGGAAATGGGAGTGCCTTTGCCTAATGCTCTCGTCGTGTGTCTGACGCTCTGCACTGCTCAACCTTTCCCGACGGTCCCCACTACCCCTACGACATCTACGCCGTTGATTCGCTTCCTGAACTCCCCTCCGCAAGATAGGTGGAAATCGGCACTTGTTTTGCTAAAAGATTCTCAGCGAAAAAAAACCTTTCGAGTCACCCCACTGCATCTCCGTGCTTTATTGGACGGCATTCAGGCGACCCCCGGACGGGCGTGGGAGAGTTCTTTGGCCAGCGTTACATTTTTCAAAAACGAATTGAAGGTGCTGCCCGATGAGGGCGCCGTGGGTCATCTTCTGGAATACCATAGGAGCATTGGATGGCAAAAGTGCCTCGAATTGACCGGCCTTTCTCTCCAGGCTTCGTCAAATATGTCAAAATTGATGTGCACCGTTGCGGTTTCCCATGGTCCGGCAGACGTGAAAAGGAGAATTCTGAATCAATTTTTAGACACTACCACACCTCAACAGACCGATGGCTGGACGGCGCTGCACTGTGTTTACCTGTGTGCCAGCGTCGGAGACATGGAGCAGTTGAAAACAGTCTACACGACATTTATCCCTGGTGAATACCGCAGTACCGCTAATTATGTAATTGGCGTCGCTCTTCTAGATGGAGAGCGGTGGGAGGTCGGAAACCACTTTTTTAGATGGCTTGCGGAACGGACTACTCAACACCGAATTTCGGTCTTCGCTTGCCTTTTTACGTTAAACTTGGTAAGGGGTAACACAGAGGAGGTGCTTTACTGGTTCAACCAGTTAACCAAAAAGTGGTGCACCGCGGGTGACATGGACGATTTGAATAAATCACTGGACAACTGTTTTGTGTTGTATTCCCTCACCGGTATGGAGGCACTGAGTGATCCTGTCACACTAGTCTCTGACGTAATGGAGGAAGCGGCCACGGACGATCGTGTGGTGAAGAATTTGCACACCAACGGGAGAGAAAAGCGTTTCGTCCCCTTTTCACATCGTGTGGATAAATGCAAATTTCTTGCCCTTCAACTGGGAAAATTATCGTCCCAGAATCTGTCACAGTCCACGACATGGAATGAAATGGTCGGCGCAGTGCTGGCGGAATGCACGGCAAAAGCAGGAGTGAGCCCGGAATACTTTAAGGCGACTTTTATGTAAGGTTGTTTTTTTTTTTTACTTCCCTTTTTCAATACTTCTACTACACTTTTCATTATCTTCTTCACATAAAATGAAAATCTTCCTCACAC
>AUXL01000190.1:0-15500 GCA_000482185.1 Angomonas desouzai | reverse complement strand
CGGTTTCATATTCTTCTCTGTCTTTTCGTCTCCCTTTTTAGCGAACCGTCTGTCAATTGGTACTTTCGTTTTACGGTTTCGTTTCCCCGTCTAAATATCCCATGTGCCCTTACTACTGTCTGGACACCGACATTACTACTCTTTATGGGGATTACCGTTTTACGGAGAGCAGTGGCGGTAACTGGCCGATGGCCGCTCTGTTTTCCACCAACATGGGTTCCACTCAAACTACCCAATTTTGTGCGTTATGGGACACTGACTCTATCACGGTAGAGTACAAAGGTGTTTACACCGCTGGCGGGGGCACGCTAACAGCTCAGATAGTCATCTGTAAGAACGGCACCATTGTTTTTCGCTATGACAAAATTACGAATGCGACTGCTAGCACGGGTCTTGTTTTGTCAAAGAAGCAACGGAAGGTGGTGGAGAAACCTACGGGAGAAAATAATGTCCAGGCGTACAATTTTATTCCCCAACGGCATGCCTGCCCTACCACCGAGGCGGACTGCACGACTTCAGGGTGCACCTGGTGCGAGGCCCTAGAATTGTGTTTACCCACTGACTATGTATTGTGTCCCCGTTCCTCCAGTATGTATACCGTTAAAGTGTCAAAGCAATCCTATGACTATAAATTTTCTGATGGTAGCATCATCAAACGGATAGAGTACGGAGAAACGGTACCGGTTTCCCCACCCCTCAAATTCTTTGGTAAGGAGTACGATAAGCTGTCCTTTATGACCCCCGGTGCAGCCTCTGTGACGGACCAGTCCTTGGCCTGTAATCCAATTTGGGGGGCGTGTCCTAACGGGAACTATTCGCTGAGCATTTTGCCCTTTCAGGCATCCGTGTCTTCTAATGAAACCGTCTTCCAAGTTACCCCAGATAGAAAATTAAAAGCGATCTTTTGCCCAGAATCTTGTGGGGCGTTTCAGATGTATTATGTACAGAATATTGGACCGACTGTGTCTGTGGGACAAGGGACCAGATACCAGTATAGCTACTTTTTGTTTATTGAGCCTAGCACGGGGAAAATACAATTTCTGTACCACAATATGCAAGGGGGGGACGGTCTCTTTGGCAATCCAGAGCCCGTGGTCGGCTTAGTGAACCAAGGCGTTGCGGATCCGTCGTCGGTGATTATCCCGGCTGACCTTATACGAGACAATGTCCTTGTCAGCTTCACCTACAACTCCAACTGCCCGGATTGCGGGAAGAACGGGGTCTGCCAAGACGGTGTTTGTGTGTGCAACGCAAACTTTGAAGGGAAAACGTGCGATGAGTGCGCCGCGGGGTATTTTGGGCCACAGTGTACCGCATGTGCGTGCAAAAATGGCGCCACATGCGTAGATGGTATTAATGCGACGGGCGGGTGCTTGTGTACCAGCGGGTACAGTGGACGACAGTGTGAAACCCCTTGTGACTCTGCGGTTTGTGGGTCTTGTAACCTAAAGAATGGATATTGTGATTGCACCAAATGCCAGTGTTACGACGGGTGGAGCGGAGATACCTGTGACAAGAGGCAAGACACCTGCACCCAGTACACCATTAATAACTGCGACACCTGCGTTGCGAAAGGCTGCTCTTTTTGCTTCGATCTTACTTGTTACAACCCCTCTCTCGCAGGTTCTGATGTTGGGTACGCCTGCTCTCGCTCCAACACCCGCTTGAATAGCTCTCTCTGCACCAATTTTCCCATCCGCACCTACTCCCAGCCTGCCTATGACATTATTGTACTCGTGTTTCTTTGCATCATAATATTTATCCTGTTGGTTGCCCTGATTCTTGCGTGGTGCCTTGTCGTGGACAGAAAGGCGGTGGCGGATCGACACACGACCCAGGCGACCGGTGGGGCGCCCGACTATCGTATGGCACGACGGGACAGGGAGATTGTACACAATTACCTCTTACCCCGGGAGCACATCCCCGACAACCAATTAGTGATGGGGATTCCCCTTCGTCAAATTCAACTGGAGACCCTTTATCGGCGGCAAAACCGTGTTGAAGAAAAAGAAAAGTAAAGATAACCCCGTTTGTTTTGGCATTGATGTAATTAAAGATTCCTCTTCCGCTATTGATAGAGAAATAGAAGAAACATTTTTCATTTTTTTTTTCTATACAAATATGGTGTTTATGTAATGTTTGTGAAGTGATATAGGCGAGTGTTAATAAAATGGTTATTATTATTATTATTTTTTCCCCCGCTAATGTGGTTGTGTTATCTCTTAGTATGAACCCTTCGATAAATATATATTAATGCTACTTCTTTGTTCTTTGATTCCCGTTTCCCCACTTCTTTTTATTAACATAGCCATAATAGGATTCTGACTGAGGAAATTATGAGGAAATCGATTTTTTTCACCCTGGTAGCCGTTTTGCTCTTTTCAGGGAGGGTGGCTGGACATGCGTTTCTCTCTTCTTTACCACCGGCCAACGACACGGCTAACTGCCACTTAAATATTCGGCTTGAGTGGTCGACGCGTGTCGGTAGTAGTATCGTGGCTTCTCCCACCGTAGTGAACATCGGCCAAGATGGGGAAAAGGAGTTGTTAATACCTACCTTTTCGAATTACGTTGAAGTATTACGCGGGGGGACTGGCGAAGACTATCCGGGGTTTCCATTTGTTCACCCAAACTTCAAATCGTACTCGAGTCCACAGGCTATTGACGTGGACGGGGACGGTGTAGTGGAGCACCTCATCGCCACGTACACTGGGGAATTACTCCTCTTTGGGGCGGGTGGAAGGGTGCGGGGATTGTACCGATTGCCCCCCCTTGCCATCAAAAAACGATGGTGGGAGAAAGAGTCGGAAGACGTTACTGGACTGACGGGAGCTCGACTGAAGAATGGTACCCTTCAGACGCCGGAGCTGATGGCGGAAATTCTCAAAATGAGAGGGGTGAAGGATTTGGTCATGCCGGAGGACGACTTTGAGAGTCAGGGATCCCCTAATAGAAGCCGCCGTGTGGTTGCTAATAGTGAGGAACAGCCTCCCATCGGCCCGGGAAGCTACATGAGCAGCGAGGCCTTTGAATCCCTCAAGCTGCTTCATGACCCAGAGCCCTTTAAAAACTACCTGGATTACGAAGACGACGACCTGCGCTTCAACTTTCGTGAAATACGAGAAGATCAGGAAACTATTGTTGGACCCGATGAAATAGCGGTGAATGCGCATATTCTCTCCACACCTGTTTTGGTCGACATTGACGGCAACGGTGATGTCGACGCCATTATTCATGTGACCTATTTTTTTGACTCGGAAGAGAAGCCCAACGTTTCAGCTGACGCGGGTTCAGTGGATCACTACTTGGCTACTTCTGTGGTGTGCCTGAATCTCGTGACGGGCCAAGTGCGTTGGACTCGTGTACTGGATTTAACCAAAAAGACCGACGTGTACCCTACCTTTGGGGTGAGCACCCCTCTTGTCATTGATGCGGATGAAAGCAGCTCGCTAGAAATTTTTGTCACCTCCACCACGGGGCGTATTTCGTGCATCAAGAGTGACGGTACGTTGGAGAAAAATTGGCCAGTGTTTATGGGGCCCATCGCCGCGTCTCCCGTGGCCGAGGATGTGAATCAAGACGGTCACCTGGAAATTTGTGTGGGTGATGTGGAGGGAAAGATGGCGTGTTATGACCGAAGCGGCAAGAGACTTTGGCTCCGACATGTGGTAGGGGCCGTGACGGACCGTGTGACCTTTGGTGACGTCAACGGAGACGGCGAAATGGAGGTGGTGTTTGGGACAGCGACGGGTTTTATTTACGCTTTGAGTGGGGTAAACGGCCTTGATATTGCCAACACGCCTATTGTAACCGGAGGCTCCATCAACGCTCCCGCCCTTGTGGTGAAGCTGGCTACTACACTGTCCAAGGGCCTTCACATTGTTGTACCCTCCCACGACGGTAACGTGTATCTGGCGGACGTCTTGACAGGGTGCATTGAAATCATCGATGTAGATGAAAAGTCTACTACCATGGTGTTGGCGGAGGATCTCACCGGTTCTGGGTACCTGAACCTCATTCTCACCACCGTCAATGGTGGCGTCTATGTATTTGGAACCTCTTCCCCCTTTCATCCCTTGAATGCGTGGCCCAGCGATCCCAAGGGGCTTAATGGCGTCACAGCGAGTTACAATCATGTGGGGGTGTTTATCGGAAAAGAGTTTAGGGATGGGAAGAACGTTCGCGGGGACCACTTTTATTTACCCGTGACCATTGCGGATCGCCGAAGTACTAAGAGCCGCTACCTGATCCAAGTTTTCATCGGTTCAAGGGTGCGTGTGTACCGCGCGTATCATACAGAAGCAAAGGACTTGAAACTAAAGATTCGCACCCCTCTAGAGAGCACCCGCGCTCTGGTGACGGTGCAGATGACACTTTCGAATGGTCAAGTGTTTACGGATGTGACGGCGGTAAGTTTTAATCAGTACTTTTTAGAAACGGTGAAATACACGCTGTTAATTCCGTTTTTTATGACGTGTTTTGCCCTCTTTTTTGTCCACAAACGTCACGAAGTGGAACTACCCCCCGGAGAAACGGTTGTACTTTACTAAGTCTGTTCTTAATAGTGTGTTTTAAATTTTCATAGTATTGGATAAAATTGTCGTGTATAACCTTTCTGGTGTTCTTTTGTCGGTGTTTCCTCTCTCCATTTTCCTTTTTTTTTTTCCATGTGTCTTCGTTTGAATTAGTATAGTTTTAAAAAGTTATATCCTACTTCATCATCATGCTTCGGTTTAGTGTGTGCCGCCTTCAACTGCAGAAGCAGCTCTACCGCGATAGCTTAGCGTATTCCTGTGGTTTTGCGGAGCGTAATGAAAGTGTGTACACACTTTCCCAACAGGCTACTTCCGTGTACTGTCCTGCGGTAGAGGACATTCGGAGACGGAAGGGCCATAAAGCTCGTCAACAGAAGCACACTCAAAAGATGAGAACGTTGTCTTCTATGGCTAGGGATACTCTTCATATGTAGTTTTTATTGTTTTATTATTATTTCTATCCAAAGAAAGGACTTACCTATACAATTTTTTTTTTCTGTACATTTTCATTCTTTTCATTACATCTCCACCATCCTTTCTCCCTTTACTTTTTTCATTCCATGGATTTACTGTGCTAGTCATGCGGGCCTTAGGTATCGAAAGCAGTGCCAATAAAGTGGCTGTTGGAGTGGTAGATTTAAACGGCAATGTGCTTTCCAATGTTCGAGAGACTTACATTACACCCCCAGGAACAGGATTTCTTCCCAGGGAGACTGCGGAGCATCATAGTGCGGTGATTGTGTCGCTCGTTCAACGGGCGTTGTCCGAGGGAAATCTTTCCCCAAAAGATATTGATGTTATCTGTTACACAAAGGGTCCTGGGATGGGTGGGCCACTTTTTGTCGGTTGCACAGTTGCCAAAACACTGTCCCTGCTGTGGAAAAAACCGATTGTTGGGGTGAATCATTGCATCGGGCACATTGAAATGGGTCGAGTGGTGACGAAAAGTGAGAATCCCGTTATTCTCTACGTGAGTGGTGGCAACACGCAAGTGATTGCGTATGCGGAGAATCGATACCGGATTTTTGGAGAGGCGATTGATATTGCGGTGGGAAACTGCCTGGATCGTGTGGCGCGCTGCTTGGACATCTCTAATGACCCAGCACCTGGCTACAACATTGAACAGAAAGCCAAGAACGGAAAAGTGTTTCTGGAATTGCCCTATACGGTGAAAGGGATGGACATGTCGTTTAGCGGAATCGTCTCTTTTATTGAACAACTCCTCGTGCATCCGCAGTTTGCCAGCCGTGATCGCTTTTCTTCACCGCGAAAAAAGAACCCTACTAAGATTACGCTCAACACGACCGAAATGTTTGATGTGGACGACATTTGTTACTCCCTACAGGAAACCATCTTTGCCATGCTGGTGGAGGTGACGGAGCGGGCCATGTCTCAAATGAAAGCGAAAGATGTCCTTATTGTGGGTGGCGTGGGATGCAATGAAAGACTACAGGAAATGATGTCTAGTATGACGGCGGAGCGAGGAGGACGCTCCCATGATATGGATCAGCGATACTGCATCGATAACGGCTGCATGATTGCATACGCGGGTATTCTTCAATATAGTACGGGCTACACGACGCCGATGGAGGAGTGCACGGTGACCCAGCGTTTTAGGACGGACGAAGTTTTTGTCGGCTGGAGAAAGGATTAAATGGTTAGTTTTTTTTAATTTTTTTTTTCCAATCGTTTTTGGGATGCTGTTTTACCCCTTTGTTGCTGTTGACAGTTATTTTTCTCCTTCTCAATTCTTTTCTGTAGTGTACAAAAAAAGAAAAAGTCAAAAAAAAAAAAGAAAAGAACATCTTTCATACCCCCTTACGAAAGAACTTGCATGTCCAAACAAGGAGAAACATGGATGAAAAATCATCCTTTAGAAGGGGATGATGTTATTACCGGCTTCTATAACTTTTTGGCCAAGAAGAATCCCAAGACAATGAAGCCGTGCCTCGACATTTTTGTCCCTGACACTGTGGTGTTTGAGCACAATTTCCCTCGTGGATGGTACACCACTGATGTCAAGGCTCGCGAGGTGATGCGTAAGCAGGGTAAGGACCTGGATTCCTCCAATATTGAAGAAGGATTTGTCCACGGGGTGAGTGACGCTTGTCCAATTGTGGCCACCTATATCTGCAAGTCGGAGGACGATGAGAGCAAAGCGGTGGTCGAAGTTCTCAATAAGGATACGATCGGGGAGTTTCTCTCCCGCAAGACGAAAAGAGAGGGTATTCTTCAAAAGTTTATTCCACCAAAGGGGTATAACAACAGCGTTATAAAGGTGGTGTGGAGTCCGAGAATTTGCATCGTCCAGCGGCGCACCAATAAATTTGCGGTGGATGATCGCAAGCGGGCGGAATCGGACCCCTTCTCCGTGGCGGTGACGTACGAAGGGCCAAGCCATTTGAGCGACGAGTGCAGTGTGTCGGGAAAGGTGGCAATAGAAGTAAAGCGATTGTGCGGTATTATTGTGCAACATTTTTACTACACCGAACACAAGTTTATCACCCGAATGGTGCTCTATTTCAAGGCGGACAAGAACAACAAGCTGTGGTTTTTGTGGTGTGGGTCGCTGCGTGTGGCCGACCGCGACACCTCTAGCGAAATGCCGGTCAGCCTAGTTACCAACTTTTCGGAGCCAAGTGGAAAGAATAATTTTGACGAGGACAAGATTCTTTGGGAAGCGGATCAGGCCTTTCTTCGCGTCACAAAGGATGAAATGTTCTTTGAAACGTATATGAAAAACGTCAAGTTGCAATTTGACGAAGACCAGGAGGACACCGATGACGTGGGCGGGATGGATTGGTCCCGCGATGTGGAAGAGGAGGGGGAGGAGAATGGAAGCGGCGACGAACTGGACCATGAGGAGTACGACTGGTCCTCCACCCCGCCCTTGGTCCAAGAGACCTATGAACGCCTTTCCCTGGAATCGGATTATGTCATGATGGCTTTCGAGGATTTATTCTACAAGGCCAAGAGTCATTTTGTGACGCACAAGACGGAAACCTTTAATTTGGATATCCCTAAACGTGCGGTAGACGCCTTGACACAAAACGGTGTTGTAGATATTATGCGAATGATTTCGCTTCAGGCGAAAGGGGCGTCTCCCGACCGCGGAATGCGCTACCTGATTGAGCCCAATACAAAGACCCCAATCACTAAAATGCTAGATGACTGTAAGCAGTGGATCAAGAGCTATTATGGGCGTCGCTTTAAACGGTTGCAGGAAGCCTCCGCTAAGTTTGGCGACAATACGAAGCGTCTACAGGAGGCTCTCGATGAAATTTAAAGAAATGGTGGTCATTGTGTCCATTTTCATGTAAATACAAAGCATTTATTTTTATTATTAATTTCTTGGGTTTTATTGTGATTATTACCTTTTTTTTTTATCTATTTGCTACTAATATTATTATTTACTTCCCTTTCCCTTTCCTCCTCTCCCCCCCCCATTGTTTATTTCATAGTTTAGTAAAGCAAACTCACCCTCTTTTTTTTTTTCTTAGTAGTTATCTCCGCTATTGGGCGTATTCACGATGCAGGGAGTCTACGGTAATTACGCTCGCCCTAACGGGGGTTACCAGGGGAATTTCCCTCCTCAGGCGCAGTTTGCGCAGCAGCAAACTCAGCAGCAGTACGCGGGTTACGCTGCCCCCATGTACTCTTATCCCGGCAATGCCATGTACAATGTTCAGGGTCAATTCGCTCAACCTTATCAAATGTCCCGGGATCGTGGAGTAGGTTACGGTCGCGGTGGCTTCCGCGGTCGTGGTCGCGGCGGGTTTATGAAGAAGAGAAAGCCCTTTGTCGGTGGCACTCTGGAGTCCCAGAGAGAGTGGGAAGGCAAAACCGCTTGCTGCTTTTTTCAACAGGGGAATTGCCGCTTCGGGGACAAGTGCCGTTTCCTGCACGAACAGATTGAGGACGGTGTCCGTCCCTGCCAATTTGGTGACACCTGCCGCGTTCACGGGTCCAACCCCGGTGGCGAAAAACCCGCCGAGTCCCAGGAGCCCCAGGGAGAGGGTCAAGAGTAAGGTCCATTAAGTTTTTTCACCTTTTGACCTCTCCTCCCCCCTCTCTCTTTCTCTTCATTTTTTTTTTAAAACTACTAATAATAAATCTACTTTTTATATATAATATTAAGCTGATGAACAATCACCCTGTGTGGTTCTCTCCATTTTATTGTTTTGGTTGTGATTCCTTGTCGTGCCGATGATTATGATTATCTTTTTTCAATAGTAGTATTTCCCCTTTTCATTGTTTTTTTTTTTTTTTTTAGTCATGGAGTACTCGTTTTTCTTCTCCCAAAGAAAGGAGTGTCTAGCGTATTGCTGCTCTAGCTCTTTAGTAAGGTTGGCAATTGATTTATATTCGGAATACCCCACGCGCTACGTAGACCTTTACTCTGATAGGGATGATGCTCTCCAAATAAAATTAATAGACGTGGCGAATGAGCCACTCCGTTTAGAAGAGAAGTTTAAAACGGTGTCGTCTTTGGCAGAAGACCCATCTCACTGGACTGCCGTTACCCAGGCGTGGTGTGGCATGGTGCGTGGAATGGGAGACACTGAGGAATTGACGGGCCCCATCTCTCTCCTGGAGAGGACCATTGCGGGCTTGACCGTCTCGGATACCGTCGACGCTGCTAGTTTAGAGGTTTCTTCCCCCTCTCCGTTATTTCAATTTTATACCCAAGAGGTGAAGGACTGCTGCTCGCGGATTGGGGTGTTACGGCACAACTGTCATAACCCTTTCGAGGAAAACGAAGGCGGTTGTGTGAAAGCGCTTTCGGATCTTTATAGCGCAGAAGAACAGTTCCAGTGGCTAATTGGCTTCTCCCGAGGGCTACTGCGGCGCCTGTCAAAATGGGAAAAGAGGTTAAAAAAGACAGTAGACCAGGCACGTCTTTTGCGGAAGTCTCTTCGACAGTCGTGTACCTCAATCCCTGAATCGCGGCGTATCGGGGAGAAGGCTAGTCAACTGAGCCAGGGGCAGGGGCGGTTGCGGCAAAATATGGCGAAGGCGTGTGTGTCTGTGCGGGAGGCGTGGCGGTCTTTTCTTTCTGAATGGAGTGCTGCCAAAAGATTTGACTCGCTCCCCCCTTGTGTGCTTTCGTCCTGTGTCTTTTTTGGTGCGCTGTGGGATCTGCGGTTCCCTTCAGTTCCCATCTTCCCCTCCTTTGCACTCCATTCCCTGACCAATGTCGTGACATCCCTAGAAAAGTGCACTTTTAGAGACCTTTTCCTTCTTTATTTAGTTTCAGGGTCGGAGGGGAAGCCGATTGAAGTGTGCTACACCACACTTGAACCTCTTTCCTTTCCCCAAGACGCCACCGCCTTTCTTCGTGCTCTTGAAACAAACTCTAGACAATCGGCCGAGTTAGAACCCTGCCCTATTTGCACTCTCATGCAGTGCGGACTCCCCGTACCATTGTCCCTCATAGATGGTGTTCAATAGATTATACAACAGCTGTTTATCCGATAAATTTGTGTTTGTCTCTTTTTTCCCTTTCCTTTGACGTATCCTAAACTCCACCTAGACTGACTTGTATTCTTCATTTGTTTCTCTGCCCCCTTTCTACCCTTTCCTGAAGGAAGAAAATAGAAATGTTCCCTTCATGTTTCATTTTTGTAGACTGACACGTGCCATTTGCGGCTTCTACATTGCCCGTCATCCCTGGCTCCAAAAGGCCGGCTACGTCAAGGTCGGGTATAGCGCTTCATTGGAAAACCGCTTAAACACGGTAACTTTCAAAACATGCTTCACCCCCCAATGGAGCTACTTTTCTGTCTTTGAGTGTGAGGGCCCAAAGGAGGCGCTTCTACTGGAACAGTCAGTGTTGTACGTTCTCTCCGACCGACGCGTCCCTCATCGCGAACTCCTAGAAAGCTCTGAGGAGGAGGTAGAGCAAGTGTCACTGCTCGTTGCGAAGGAGTTAAACATCTCCTTCATCCACCAACGATACCCCTCCTACGGACATTTTGACATGCCAGAGGAGGAAAGTCGCCCTAGGGACATGAAAACCAGTGACCCAGCGAAACCCACTTCCACTTTGTCCGAAACAGAAGATGAAGTAGCACCCCCTGTTCTGACGATTTCTTCCTACATGGACAATCTCAAAAAGATTAGGATGAAACTAAAAAAGACCAAACAAAAGCGGGAAAGTCAGTCTTTTGAAGACGAGGAGTCAGAGTCGAAGGAGTATGCTTTGGTGGACCAAGATGAGTCGTGGTTTGATTTTGGCGGCGAGGAGGACTACTCTCTTCAAAAACTGAGGCCATATCAAAAGGAGGCGGTTCGTAAAGTGACGGCGGAATTGGAGCGCACTGGCCGAACGATTTGCCAAATGGCGTGTCGTTGTGGTAAAACACCGGTGGCGTTTACCATAATGAAGAGCATTTTTTCGAAAGAGGGGGGTCATGTTCTGTATTTGGTGCCGGGGTTGACACTGCTGCGACAAACCGCAAAGAAACTTTACGATTATGGTCTGCATCATGTGCCAATGTTGCTGATTGGCTCGGACCCCACCCCACTTATTTTGGACGGGGATCGGGTACTCGTCATGACGACAGACCGGCTGCTGATTCGCGGGGCCCTCACAAACCACCCCAACCTCGTGGTGGTGAGCACCTACCATTCCTCTCCGTTGCTAAAGGAGATGTTTCGGTTTGACTTGACGGTGTTTGACGAGTGTCATCGTGTATGCGGAAGCAGAGAGGAAACTACGTTCAACTCGATTCTGCGACTACCGCAAACGGGTAAACGGTTGTTTTTGACAGCCACCCCCACCTATGATACACCTCTCAAAATGAATGAGGAAGACGTGTTTGGCGGTATCGCGTATCGATACTACCTCCGAGAGGGCATCAATGCTGGCTATGTCAACCCCTTTACCCTACGGGTGGTGTTGGGTCCTTCCCTTTTAGACATGAACCCCTACCTCTTTGAGGCGTTACGATTGGTGGACAAGCTCTTGGTGTTTTGTCGAAACATTAAGCATGCTACCGAGTTATATCAGGCGTTGGCGGCTGCACCGTGCCCTGTTGGAGTGGGGCCTTTTGCGATATTGATTGCACACTCTGGAATTTCGGCGGCCGGGGTGGCCACGGCAATGCAACAGTTCTCCGTGGCCAAAAGGGCTGTACTGTTTAACGTACGTCTGTTTCAGGAGGGAGTGGAGATACCCGACCTCAACGGCGTCTTTTTCGCGGCCCCCCGGTATAGTTCCCGCGATATTATCCAAAGCATCTGCCGTCCCCTCAATAGACTGGAAGGGAAAGGGAAGTCCTATGTCTTTCTTCCCGCCGTTCTGGATGAAAAGTTTCCAGAGGATCACCCCATCAATCTCGAGCATTTTTCCACCCTTATCCCCTTTACGGATGCGCTCATGGATGAGGATCCCACCCTTTTTGAGTACATGATTGATCCACAGCGGAAGGAATATGACATTAGTGTGGTGGGGGTGCGTTCTCTTCAACTGACGACGGACCGTATTCGGGACTTTATACTGCCGGCCATTCGGCGAGGGGTACGGTACTCGACACAGAATGTCGACCGACTCCACCGCGCGTCTCGCATGCCGTGGAAGCCAATTTTTAATGAGATGCGCCGTATTGTCTTGGAGTGCCACCGGTACCCCAAAACGAATGACGCGTGGGTGGTTGGACAGAATTCCATTTCCATGAACCTGTTTTACCGGTTTGTGCGAAAGGGATACCAAATGTACTTGGATGGCCAACGCACCTACCTGCAGGTCTACCAACTACGGGATCTCGAGTCGCTGCCGCAGTGGGAGGTGTACGGCCTTCAAGGACCCTACCCCTGGAAAGAGTGCATCGAGACGTTGGAGAAACACTTGAAACAGTACGGGAAGCCGCCCCCACTGGATGTACACAAGGGTGGCTATATTGGACTGGATGCGACCCCGTACGAGCGCCTCTGCGGGTGTCTGATGCACGTGAATCAAAGTGATGGACACTCTTCGTTGACGTTGGCCCCAGCGAAGCAGGTGGACATGGATCGTCTGTGTGCCCACTATGGCCTCAAGTGGCGGAAGCGGCGTAACAAGGCGGGTGTGGTGAGGCCCAATGAAACGACCTTTATCACCAACAGTTACTTGCAATTCAAGCACTTGTTTCGACTTGCCAAAAAGACTCCGGCGTTTCAGCACTATCTCGATCTTCACTTCCCCGGCTACCCCGAAAAACACGTGCGGATGGAGAATCTCACCTTTCTCGGAGAGGGAAAGGTTCCTCCGCGACACATGCCAAAAACAAAACGACAGAAGGCCTCGGAGGATGGAAAAAAGGTGATTATGAAGCGGAAACGAGGACGCCCTCGTAAAAGGGAGGAGACCGTCATGTGTCGCATTTGTCGTGTGCATGTTCCCGTCCAACGATACGAGGCCCATCTCCTCTCCCGTTCCCACACGCGGCACAAGGCCGAGTTAGCGGGTTAAACAGAATGGTTGGAGGGGAAGTGAATTTTTGTGTACTGTTAATATTTTTTTTTTCTCTTTTTGAAATGAATAAAAACATACCCCCCACTCCTCTTTTCCCCTTTCTTCCTTCATTTTGTAGGTATGTCTAGCTTTGTACGAAAGGGGGCGGTGGGCCGTGTGAATTCGGATCGCCTTTACGCCTTTAACAAGACCCTAAAGAAGGATGCTCTGCGTGAACGGACGTATTGGGAGGTGAGCAAGGATAGTCACCCCATCAACCGGTGGTCGTACCGGCGATGGAAGGAGCGCAACGAAGAGCTCTCTATTTTTGAGGATAAATTAGAAAAGGTCCCGGTCGATCAAAAGTTTAAGATTAAAAAGCTGTTGACCGTCGCCAATATATCCGTGATTGGCCCTATCGTCTTGGTGTTTTACTTTGTATTTTGCTACCTTCGCTACTACGGCTGGGGCATTACCCCCATTGACGGTGCCGCCGCTATTTCGAGATCGATTCAAAATCTTCCCCGTCCCCCGGGGTATTAAAGGGGGAGAGATGGAAAAAATAAAAAATAAATAACAATAATAATTAATAGGAATTGATTCATTTTGTATACGGATAATAATTCATGGAGTGGTGGTGTTTCATTTCTTTTTCTCTTTCCCTTTTTATAAAGTGTAGTCTTTTAATACTTTTATATGCTGACGTCGTCTGGTGGAGAAAATGGTACCGCACTGCAACTTCAGTCCCTCCTCACGCCTTTGCAGGAAGAACAACAATTAGTTCACGATGAAGGAGAAGAGTTTCTCTCGTTTTTAGAAGATTTTAATCCAGGGTCCTTTCAACGGACGGACCACGACGTCGACGTGTCACCCCTTACAACTACCCATGATCTTGTTCTATTCCCTGGTTTACCCAGTTGCGCGACCCGTAGTGGTCTTCTTCCCCTGTATAAAATCATCGTGGTGGGGGAGCGCGGTGTGGGAAAGACCACCTTTCTCGAGTTTTACTGTCATTTTTTTCGCGAATATGTGTCCCAACGGCTGTCGGGGAACAAGCGGAAAATATCCCGAATCCCCCCTCAACCGACGTCACGGTTGGAGTTTTTTCTCCGTGAAATGAAGCTGCCCTCTGATCATCGACCCGGTGAGGACGCCTCTCCGACCATTGCCGCGGTACAATTTTGGGACACCCCTGGCGATTTGACGCTATGGTCCGGATCAGAGGATCACGAAAGGGAGGAGGATTCTAGCTTGGCCAGCAGCGCGGTGGAGCCGCACATGGAGGAGGAGGATGGTAGTAAGCACCTGTTTCTCAAAAACGTGTGTGGTATTTTTTTTCTCTACAATGTCAACGATCGTCATAGTTTACTGCAAATCCCCCGATTTTATTCCACATTGCGGGAACAGGTGAATCGAGCCCATTCCTCACCCCATTATTTTGATGACGTGGTCTGCTATGCGGTGGGTAATCAGATGGATCTGTGTGCCTCCAAAACCCCCGCCTGCGGGGAGGAAGGAGAAACCATTGCGCATGTACTGGGAATGAAGCACTATTTGGTGAGTTCTGTCTTTTCCCCATTCCATTTGGTGACCCACCGCACCCTGCTCCTGTGCTTTACCCAGATGATACTGACGGTGGCCGCGATGCGCCAGGTCAAGGAGGAGGAAACAGAGGAAGTGGAACGCCCTTCTGGGTCCGAAAAAAAGAGACCCCCACCGCAACGCAAGCGTTTTAGTCAAGTGGACGTTTCTGGAATTGGGAGTGAACGCCCCACGGAGGCCGACGAAGGCTGTTCCGTTTTGTAAATTTGGTATGGAAAAAAGTATTCCGTTATTTTTATTTTCATTATTGTTATTTCTGGTGTTTGATGCATTGATGTGCTGGTTTTATTTTATTCTTTATGTCTCTCTCTTTTTTTTTTTTTATGTTTATATATATTTGATGTATGTAGAAAAAAGGTATTCCCTAGATATTTTATCCTTTTCACCCATTTACCATTCCATGAGCCGCCGAGGTGCCCCGACGGAGGATGCGCCCATATCGGACGTCACTCAACACAAGGCAGCCGCCAGCAAAGCTTACTTGGAAAACTTGTATCGTGACATGGTCCGGGAAACGCGGAGCGGGGGAAGTCGTGTGGTGAAGCCTCGAGAGAAAGAGTTAACTCTTAAGGACTTTCGACTATTAAAATGTGTGGGAAAAGGCGCTTTTGGAGAGGTTTATGTGTGTCAACGAATTGAGCCGGCCAGTAATCAACTGTATGCTTTGAAAAAACTGCGAAAAGCCGATATGGTGAAAAAGAAGCAAGTGACCCACGTTCGGTCGGAAAAAGATGTGCTCTCCGAGGCCGCCGCATCCAATCCGTGGGTGGTGCGTCTGTATGCTAGCTTTCAAGACAAGGACTACCTCTACATGCTGATGGAGTACATGCCGGCAGGGGATATGATTTCGTGGTTGTGCGAAAAAGCGTTTTGACGTGGAGAGCTCCGTTTCTACATTGCGGAACTGTGCGCCGCCGTCCATAGCGTCC
>AUXL01000189.1:0-15502 GCA_000482185.1 Angomonas desouzai | reverse complement strand
GTTGACCCGTTTCCTTGGTGGCGCGGTCGGTAAAGGTCCCTCTCTCTCCTCATCGGCTCGGCGACGTCCGTTTTGGTAGGAACTGTAGAGAGCGAGGAAGACGATGGAGAAGATGAAGGCGAGAATGGAGGCGACGAGGGCGATGATGGCGCAGGCCTTAGCCCCCTCGTATCGGTCCCAGACTGTCACCGGTAATATCTTTAATCTCTTTAAAGTCCTCTGCTTCAACGTCCTCACCCCTTTTGATGGCAGCTCCGTCCGCCTTCATATGAAGAAAGTAGAAGTGGACGTATGACGTGCCCTTCATCTTTAATGTCACTGCGGGGAGGGCGAGGGCAAGGATGCAAAAGATAAAACTGAGGAGCGCCAGCAGAAAGGAGATGACTCGGAAGGCGACGTGGCAGCCATAGGCATCGCTCTGATACTGACCAGAATAGGAAGGTGAACCCATTATTTTCTTTTTCTTTTCCCTTTTAATGCGTTTTCTAAATGAAATTAAACAAACTTTGTTTACTGAGGTTGTGTTAGTGAAAGGTAAAAGAAAAATGAAGGAGAGAATAGTAAAGTAACAAATGAGTTTATATAATACCGAATGTGAATGTTTTTTTTTTCTCTTTAGAGTAATGATAGTGCACTGAAATATTTTATTATTATTATTATTATTACATTTAAAGTGTTTATTCGAAAATTTAAACATACAACATATATATTAGTTATTCAAAAAAAAAAAAAAGGAATTATATAATAATATTATTAATAATAAAAAAATCACGTAAGAAGGTTTTACAACAGTTTAGGTTTCGTTATCGTTAGGAGGCGGTAAATTTAACGAAAGGGAGTGAAATAAAATAATAATAATAAAAAAAGAAGAAATGTATTCGGGGGAAATCTCATTTACATTACAATTTGGTATATATATAATAAAAAAAAAATTGCTTTTCTTTGTATTATTATTTTTAAAAGGTAATTATATATATTTATTTATATTAAACAAGTCCATCGTTAATGGCGGTGGGTAAAAAGACTGTCCTATTATCTATCGTATAATGAAGTGGTTGAGTACGCGTGCTGTGTGGTGGAAAAAAAAAAAAAAACGCAACCAGAAATTTTATAAAAGAGAGAGAGAAAAAAAAAAGAAAAGCAATTTTATCTTTCTTTTCTAATTTTTTTTTTTTTTTAATTTTAGAGAAGAAAGCGAAAAAAATGTCAGAGTGCATATGTCTCTTTTGAGGGTCGTACTGGCGGTAAAGAAATATTGCAGAACCGCGCTCATTTTTATTTTTATTTTGAAGAAACTTTTACAGTAAAATACAAAAAAAAAAAAGTAAAAAATGATCACAACCAAAAAACATCCACTCCCGAGCGAGCGCAAAATAAAAGTTATATGACAGCTTCTAACCATTCTTGTTAATACTATTAATATATATGTATAGTTGTATTATTTCCCCCTTTATTTTTATTTTTATATTTTTCCCTTTCCTTTTTTACCTTTATATATATTTCTATTTACAATATATATATATATATATATTTCTCTCCTCCCTTCTTCCTACCTCCCCACCTCTCTCTACCATCCTTATCAGGATAACGATCTCCATGGATTCTTTATTATTCAATAACAGGGGGCTCCACCGTGTCGAGCAGGCCGGAGCGCATCTGTCGGTTCATGATGCCGCCGATGCCAAAGGCGGGAATGATGCGGCAGATGCGGAGGAGGGTGGAGCTAATGTAGGTGGCGCGGAGACTGGCGGCGAGGTCCTTGGCGTCGAACTTGGGGTAGGTCTGGCGGTAGCGGATGGCGGTGATGTGGAGGAGGGTGGTGAAGAACTGAAGGAGGGCGGGGGTGATGATCTGTCCGGCGTCCGCGGTGCTCAGCGGGAGGTGCGTCTTGCCCTCGTCCTCGGGGAGGGTGACGACCTCGCCGTGCACCTTCTTGTGGTGGTAAAAGTAATGCCCCAGCCACTCCGCCATCATGGGCGCTATCGTGAAGGCGGCGAGACAGGTGATGACGTCGCGGCCGCAGAAGAGGGAGCGGGTGAAGAAGGGCACCTTTTTGTTACTAGAGGCGGCGTTGCTGCCGACCGGGGGGAGCGCCTTTAATATGACGCTGTCCTTCCAAATGGTGAGGCCGGTGTTGATGACCCCGCTGACGATACCCGCCGCAAAGTTCACCTGCGCAGTGCTACGGTCGGTGCTCTCGAGGTAGCTCTTGGTTAGGTTGGAGCCCATGTAGGTGAAGCCGTAGGTGGTGGCGCAGACCGCGTACACGAGCGCACACTTGTTCTCGGCGCAGGGGAGGAAGAACTTGTGGGGGCGGGTAAAGACGGTGCGGATGCCTTTGAAGAGTTCCTTCACGCTACTGTCCGTCACGCCCGCCACACGCGCCATGATGCTGTAGTCAATGATGGAGATAGGGATGGCTGCGGTCATGGCGACGGCGACGGCGGTGGTGCAGTCGGCCGCTGCCACGGAGGGGGTGAAGTGCTTGACCTTGTGGAGGGGCTTGACCTTCACGGCCTCGCGGATTTCTTCTTCTGTCATTTTCATCGTCGGATGAGACATTTTCGGAAAAAGAAATTATTTGTTATAAATAAATAATAATAATAATAGGGAAATGCTTATCTATATATCACGACTAAGGAAGGGGAGGAGAGAAGGGGAATGAGGTGTAAAAGTCAGCGAGGAAGAAGCATCGGAATAGCCAACAAGCAGAGAGAAGCGAGATAAGAATAATAACAGTAGCAATTAAATGTAGGGAAACGTATGATACAGATAAATAAATTTAAAAGAGTGTAAAATCTATATTGTATTTTTTTTTTTTAAACGGAAGAAGCGTAAAAAATGTGCACACATTTTTTTCAGTCTTCTTTCCTCTAGAGAGGGAGCGGCTCGAAATCGGTGTCGTCTTCCATACCAGGAGGCAGAGAAGCGGGACGGGGCGCGGCACATCCGTAGCGCTGCAGCCGTATCAGACGCTCCTCGATGCTGCGGATGGTGGCCTCCCGGGACTGCCGTCTGTCCTCTTCCACGGCGTCGCGCTGGTGCGCCTTGCGCTTCGCCACCTCCGCGTCCCTCGCGATACCGGGGACGACAGTGTCCTTCAGGTACGCACACCTTTCCTCATACTCGGCCAACTGCAGGCGCAGGCGGAGCAGCTCCTCGTTGAGATGGGCGATGGTCTGACGCTGCTTTTCAATTTGCTGCTCCTTTTCCTCCACAAGGCTCTGCGACGCTTTTTGGACCTCTGATTCGAAGTAAAGCCGTCTTCTTTTTTGGTGTAGTTGAAGAAGGGTGGACGCCTCCTCCGCGGCGGAGAGGACGTGGTGGTTCTCTTTGCCAGAGGGGTTTTCATTCTCGCGGATGGGATAGTAATCGACGAGGACACGAAGAATCTCTTTAAACCTCTCCATGGACTCGGACCGTTGCGCCTCGCTGTCCGAAACCGACGGCGTCTGCAGAAACAAATCCTTACCGAGCAGTAGAAGGCGGAGGAGGAGGTCGTGCGCCTGCGGTGTGTCCAGTCCGTTGGCGGACTCCACCGACTTGCGCCGTCCCCCTTTCGGACTCCCCGTCACCCACGAGTCGGCCCCCATATCAACAGAGATGTTGGAGATATTTACCAGTGGGGAGAGAAGCTCCTTCCGCTGCGGTGGTTTGGGGTCGTCACAGTAGGGGTGGGAGGAGCCGTTGGTGAAGGAGGCGTTGAGGTAGCTGCTCTCTGGGACTGGGGAGCGTGGCCCGCCGCCGCTCTGCTGGAACAGATAACTCTGCAGGAGCTTGGTGGAGGGGGAGGTGGCGTACGGGCTTTGGGTGAGCTTCTCTCGCAGTTCGTCATTCTCCGAGGTGACGGCGGCGGTGTAGTGCTTTAGTTGATCTATCCGCTGCTGCTGCGCGCTGTTCTGTTCCTCCCAGCGGTGCTGTCGCTGCTCAAACAGTAAATCGAGGTGGGGGTTCCTGTGGCCCAGTCGCACGGAGGAGGTGGGAGAGCTGGCGCCGCTCACCACAGCCAGCGGTGCCGCCTCCTCCTTCTCTTCCTCCTTGTCCTTTTCCTCCTTCACCACTGGAATTGGATCTTGACGCC
This sequence comes from Angomonas desouzai, assembly GCA_000482185.1. Lineage (NCBI taxonomy): Eukaryota > Euglenozoa > Kinetoplastea > Trypanosomatida > Trypanosomatidae > Angomonas > Angomonas desouzai. The sequence goes on along the minus strand of AUXL01000189.1, from coordinate 11,421 downwards.
TTTGAATGGCCTTCTTGAGGTCCTCTGGGCTGGCAAAGAGCTGGGGTATGTTGGGGTACAGAGGGACGGAGTGTCCCCGGCGGAGAAGACCAGCGGCGGCAAACTCGGCCTCGAGCCCGCGGTCCGGGGGGCAGGGGACGGGTTCGGGGGAGGGCGCCTTGGGGGGGATCGACCCCGCCTTGAGCAGTTCCCGACACTCGCTGCGCAGTCGGGGCAGGATTTCCTCCATATTAGGGCTCTTGGTTCGCGACCGCTCCTTTCCGCCCGCCCCCCACGGCATCTCCGTGCTCGCCTCCAGCGTGTCCACCGTCCCACAGCGGGTGGTCTGATCGAAAGGGTTGTTGGGGGAGGCGTCCTTTCCCTCCTGACCGAGCGCCGCGGCCTCTTTCTGCTTCATCTCCTCGTCCTCCTCCTCCCGCACCGCCTCTTCAATCTTGGGGATGGGAGAGCCCTCCCGCAGAGGGGGGTCCTCGGGGGAGGGGGCGGGAGGGGGCGGTGAAGGCAGCGGTGGAGGTACTGAAAGGTGCAGCGGACCTGCAGATACTCCTCCCAGGAGGAACTCAAGCACGTCAGGAGACTGATCTGACCAAGGGACTGTCGCAGCCTCTCCTTCGCCTTGCTCCCCGTGAGGTCCGCCATGCCCACGCTCCGCTGCGACAGGATGCTCTCGCTGACACTGCAGGCGCCGCTGAAGCTCCGACGGGGGCTGGTGGCGGGGCTGGTGGCCTGGGAGCTGCACGCGCTGCCGTTGCCGTCCCACAGGGCCGCACTGTACGGGGTCATAGGGACGGCGGCCAAGTAGGAGAGAAGGGGGGAGTCCCGCATGGCGGCCCGGCACTGGAAGTCGGCCTCGGTTTCATGCGCCGCGGACTCCCGTCGGAGCTTCAGCGGGGAGCAGATGGAAGACTGGCGCTTCTGGGAGGCACTCCTTTCCCGCTTCTCCGTTCCGTTCAAGGAGTTGTCCCCCTTCTCCTCGGTGACGACGGGTGGGGGCGCCTTGGCGTCGTTGTCGGACATATTCAAGGACTGTAGCGCGACGGAGAGGGCGTGAAGTTCTGTGCTGGTGGCATCGCTCTGGGTCTTGACGTCGGCGCTGGGGAGGAGGACAAAGTGCAACCGGCCCTCGCGAAAGACCGTATTGTCGTAGAGGGAGCCGCCGCCGAGGGGCAGGAAGCTTTGCATCTCCCCCTTCTGCACGCTGTTCTCGAGGGAGATGGAGCCGGAGGGGGGCTGGGAGGACAGCTGCGTGTGGTGGCCGGGGATGTAGAGCGGGTCGTAGTTGGCGGTGGTCCAGTAAAAGGTCCACACCACCGTCGCGTTCTGCTGGTGGTGCTCCACCCCCTCCGGGTTCCCCTTGAGGCAGCCGGGCTCGTGTAGCGTCTGGACAATTTTGTGAAGCCCTTCCCAGTCGTCATGGTCGTCTCTACCAGCGTTGGCGTCCGTCTCTCCATCCACAGAATCCCCATAGAGGAGAGAGAGAGTGGGACGGCGGGTGGAGTGGCGGGCGACACCCTTATTCTTGGCCTTCCACTGACTCCGGTGACGGGCGCGACCGGTACCGTGCATGTCATCGTTGCTGTCCAGCACATCCCCGGAGCCCCAGTGCTGGTAGATATCCATCACCGAGAAGGAGCCATCTCCCTTTCCCTTTTCCTCCCCGCCTTCTTGGCATTTGCTCATTAAAGAGCCGTGCCGTGTGCTGTACCAGATAGAGAAACAACTGCTCTCGGTCCGTGGTGGCGCTGTTTCCATATAGAAAGAAGGTTTCACTTTTAATGTTGTCGGAAATGTTTGTTTCGACCTCGTCTAATAGGCTAAAACTGGCGTTAAAGTCACTAGAGCCGTCGATTTCGTGAATATCACCGGTCGGCTTCGGCGTCCGCGCCACAAATTCCATCATCGCTTTAATTTTAGGTTCCACCAGTGTCTTGAACGTTTCCTGGAGAAACGGGCTGATGGAGATGTAATCAAACTCCATCGATCGCGGGGCCGTGGCGAGGATACGGCGGCACTCCGCTTCCTCTTGCTCATCCATCTCCTGGTAGGGGTCCTCCTCTTCCTCCTCCTCCGCTGGCTCTATCCCCATCTCCGCGAGATAGGCCCGGTCCTCCTCCTTCTCCCTATCCCGCTCCGCCAGCACCACCTCCCTCTGCTGCGCGCGGAAGGCCATGAACTGGCTGGTGGGGAGCAGCTTCACCCGTTTCCGGGAGTCCTCCACGACGATGCAGCGGGTGGAGAAGTCCTCGCTCTTTCGTTTACTTTCGAGGGAACGGGGGTGACCGTTAGCGTCGTCGGTGGAGAGGGCGCTGGGGGACCCTTCTGAAGGGAGACTCAAATGAACGGCAGAGTTCATTTTCTATTATCTAAATAAGTGTAGTGAAATTTGTGTGTGAAAGAAGATTCTACAACGGTGGGTTCACGGTGTCCCGCTTTTTTTCTTTTCTTTCTGGCAGGAAAAGACGAAAAAAAGGAAAAAGAAGTGAAAAATGAAAGACCTATTGGTCTTATAATCAGACAGACAAAAAAAAAAAAAAAGAAAAATAAATTATTGAATTGCAAATATTTTCTGCTTTTATTTTTTCGTTACACGCAAAGCACCGATATACAATGGGAAATTGACGATAATTTGTTGTTGATACCACCCGTTACTTTTTGAACTTGCTAAACACTTCCTTGAAGCGTGTACTAACGGAGTCGTCTGTCTCCTTCACCGCCTCATGAGACGCCGCGGCGGCCGCTGCCACCGTCGCCTGCGGGGAGGCCTGTCGCTGGGTGTTCCCGATACTACTAACAAAGTTGGAGAGAGAGAATCCCGTTCCCTTGTCCTCTGTGGTGGTGGTGTCGCGGTTGAAGAGGGCGGCAAAGTTGATACCGCCTGTGGTTTTGGTTTCCTCCGTGCCCTCGGCGGTGGCGGCGGAGCCGGTGGAGATACCCAGCATCTGCTCCCGCTGTAAGTCCCGCTTGGTCGCCTCCACCACCCCCCGCTTGGAGAGCGCCGTGATCCACCCGCGCACCTCCTCCCGCTTGAGCCCTTTGAGCTCCACCAACCGGACAAAGTTTTGAATCGAGCGGTCCTCGGGGAGGATGAGTTCATAGTAAAGGTCCATGAATGTGCTGTTGTTCCTCGCGTCGACCTGCAGAATCTTCAAGGCGCGGTTGAGCTGATCGAATTCCTTTCGCACGAGTTTGATGTACGCGGACAGCATCGATGGCTGGAACCGCTCCGGGTCATTGTAGTTGGGGAGATTGAGAAAGGTCTTTTCCAAGGAAGACGCGTCCACCCGCATCGCGGCCACCGCCTCATCGGACAGCCGTCTCTGCTTGTACAGGGTATTAATAAAGTGGGGAATGATGGCGGCGGCGACCTTATTGAGGAGAAAGCGAAGGGAGGTGGCGGGGAGGACGGAGGCGCAGTTGAGGACGAGGTCATGGAGAACGGTGGCCATGGAGCGGATCAGCTTGGACTCATCGTGCGCCCCTCCCTCTTCCTCCTTTCGGTTCTTCATGTAGGCGCCATTACCGTATTCGTAGAGCAGGGGAGCGAGATTGCGCTCCGTGCCGCTGACGATGGCCTGGATGCACTGAGAGTACAGCACCGAGAAGGCGTCCACCACTTCTCCAAACGCCACCTCTTTCGGCGGGGCCTCACTCCTGGCGCACACCTCATCCCCCAAGTCCTGGGAGGTGGATTGGCAGAGTTCAGCGGTGTTAATAAGGATACACACCCGTCGCACATCAAGACTACTGACCGCCGGCTTCGGGATAACGGCGGCGACCACGACAGAGAATTGCACTAGGTGACGGCGCCACACCCCCGCCATCTCCAGCAGCACGTCCTGCTGGGCGATACGCAGTGCGCGCTTCAGACTCTCCTTGATAAACACGAATATATCCTCGGCGAGAGGGAGGGAGGTCCCCTACACGGATGTCGTCCTCTCCATTCCACCCATGGCACGCCGCGTCGCCCTCCCCGACCAGATTTTGTGAAAGCGCCTCTGACATCAACTTGTCCTCGTTCTTTACAAACAGGCCCATGTGGTCTCGGAAGGCGGACAGTATCATACCATTGAATTTGTACACCGGTAACTCATGTTTCGAGGCGTACTCCTCCTTCCACGCCATGCTGGTTGTCAAGTCCCGTTCTATATCAATTGTCTTTTGCAGCACATAGATGAGGACCACCACGTCAATATTGCCCTCATTTTCCTGCAGCTGAAAGTCTAACTCCTGCTTGGTGCGGATACAGAAGGTAACGCACAGCTCCTGCGGCACACACCAGTGCTTGGGGAAAACGTTCTTGAAGACGTGGTCGTAATTCTCCAGCAGCGTGCGGATAAGACATAACGTCTTTCGGTACGGGCGAGTGTCGCGTCGTCGGTGCCGCGCTTGAAGCGAAGGGTATAGGTCTCCAACGCCTTTTCGATAAAGCGATCTCTAATCTTCTTGATGCTCTCGGGCTCCATTAGATCGATAATGGAACACGCATCCGCCATGGTGTTCTCATCCAAGTTTTCTAAACTGATATCCGCAAAGACGGTGTTGCGGATGTAGTACTCAATCTGTCGGCAGATTTGCTGTTGCTTGTCGTTGAGTTCCTTCACCTTGGGGAGGTCCTTGCTGTCCTCAAATACTTTGGAGTACTTCTTCGCCTCAAACAACGCATCGCGACACTGGACATACTTTCGTCGCTCAAAGGTGGAGGACAGCACTTGTAGCTGCAACATCCACAGTTGGATCGAGCGGAGGGCGTTGATGCTGGTGGTGAGGTTCGTCTTGGCAATATCCAGCTCTCTAATGTGCTGACACAAGTCCTTCACCGTCTCCTCACTCTCGGAGGCTTTGGTTTTGATTTCCGCGACTCGGGTGTACAGCTGCGCGACGGACTGCTTCGCGTTCTTGAGTTCGGTCTCCGCGACGTCGGCGTTCACCGCCTGCTTCTCCACCGACTTGAGCAAATCCCCTTCCGTCTGTCGGAGTCGCTTGTTGGTCTCCTCGAGGAAGGCGGGGAGGGCGGTGAGACTGTTCTCGTCGGGAAAGCGACTGTTGAGGTACTCCACGGGGTCAAAGTCGGCGGCGTCGAACGCGTCTCTGGGCGGACAAACTTCCGCGATGGCCTTTTCAACGGCCTCACTATATTTTACCGACATTATTTTATTATTATTATTTCCTTCTTTCAAGTATTCGTTTCTATAGGAGAAAAGAAAAGAATAAATAAAACTGTTGAAAATGGGGGAAAGAGGTAATAATTGTGCAACGGTGTAAGAAATAAAACAACAACCGGGGTTACTATCTGAGGGAACTATTTAGAACGAAAAGAAAATACATTTTTTTTTTTGACAGAAATTTATAATTATAAAAAAAAAATGAAAAAAAGTTTAGTTGTTATTAATGTTTAGTTAGCGAATCGAACTTTACAAAGAGAGACTCTCTTCCTCCTCTTCAACGCCATTTCTCTCTCTCTTACTTCTCATAGGACTGCATCATACGCGCCACCTCTTTCTGTACGTGCTCCTTGTAGTCCGCGATATCACCATTGAAGCGCTCCGCCTTGCCCTTATCCACGATCCAAATCTCATCGGCAATTTGCGCAATCAAACGCAAGTCGTGGGACACCACCACCACGGCCCCCTCGAACTCGTTGATCGCCCCCGCCAGCGCATCAATCGACTCAATATCCAAGTGATTGGTCGGCTCATCAAAGATGATGAAGTGGGGCTTCTTGAAGGCAATCCAGGCCAGCACGACACGGGACTTTTGGCCGTCGGAAAGGGTGTTCATGGGGGTCATCTGAGAAGGACCGGAGACACCGAAGCGGCCGAGGGCGGACCGCAGCACCTGCACCTCGGTCACCTCCGGGTACTCCTGGCCCATCCACTCCAGCGGGGTCAGCTCCATGTTGATTTGATCGACAAAGTGCTGATGGAAGCGGGCCATGATGCAGTGGGCGTTCTTGGCCACATACCCCGTCGTCGGCTCCAGCTCTCGGCACATGAGCTTCGTTAGCGTCGTCTTACCCGCACCGTTGGGTCCTACCAGGCAGATACGCGACTCCATGTCCACACCGAGGTCTAGGTTCTGGAAGAGGGGCTCGCGACCGGGGTAGTTGAAGGAGACCTCGCGGAACTGCAGCATGGGGGGAGGGAGGTTGCCGGCGCAGGGGATGCTGAAGTTGATCTTGCTGTCCCGCACTACCGCATCGGTGAGACCGCCGCGGGTCATCTTGGCTAGCGTCTTTTCCTTGGACTGCGCCTGACGGGCCAGCTTGGCACTACCGTGACCGAACCGCGCAATGTATTCCTTCATGTTCTTGATCTGATTCTGCTCCCATTCGTACTTTCTCATCTGATTCGCATCCTTCTCCTCTCTGGTGATGCAGAACTGATCATAGTTACCGTCGTAGTAGCGGAGTTCCTTCAGGTGCATGTGGCAAATCTTGGTGCACACATTGTTCATGAAATCCTGCGAGTGAGACACCATCAGTAGAATCTTGCTGAACTTGCTGAGGTAGTTTTCCAACCACACCACGGCCTCAATATCTAAGTGGTTGGTGGGCTCATCGAGCAGCAGGACGGTGGGGTTGATGAAGAGGGCCTGAGCGAGAGAGATACGCATACGCCAACCACCGGAGAAGGAGCTGGTGGGCCGCTTCTGCATGTCGGGGGAGAAACCCAGACCGAACAGAATCTTACCAGCGCGGGCCTCGGCGGTATCGGCGTCGAGCTCATCGAGACGGGCGTAGATGGCGTCGAGGCGTTGCACGACTTCGGGATCTTCCTGATCGGCGAGCATCAGCTCCTCCAGTTCCTCCTCGAGGTGCTGCTTCTCCTGGTCCACCGACACCACCGCCTCTAGCGCCGACATGTCACTAGCCGCGACTTCGTGCGAGACAAAGTAACGGTCGGCGTGGGAGGGGAAGGGTATTTCGTGGTAGCCCAGCACCTTGAGCAGGGTGGACTTACCGCAGCCGTTGGGACCGACAAGACCGTAGCGGTGGCCGGCGACGAGGTTGAGCGTCGCGTTCTCGAGGATGGGCTTTCCCTGATAGCTGATGTCCAACTTCTCCACCAGGATATCTGACACACCGGAGCGGTAGACGGGGTTGGCGAAGGACACCATGGCGCCGGAGGATTTCTCCTCTTCCTGCTCCACGGGCTTTCGCACAGCGGGGGCGGCTCCGGCGTCATTGTTGTTGTCCTTATTGTTGCTGTCGTTGTTATTGTTGGCGTCGTTTTCGGCATCATTGTTGCCAGACTCCTCTGCCGCCTTTTTCTTCAGATATTTAGGCTTGGCCATTGAGATCTCTTCAATTCACAGAAAAAAAAAAATTAAAAAATAAATAGTGTTATGGATTTCTTTGTTACCTTTTTAAAAGAAGAAATGTGCGAAATAAAAAGGTGTGGAAAATGATTGAAAGGAACGTACTCAAAACAGAATATTAAGATGAGTTACACACATGACAACAATAGTAATAATTAGTATAATCGACGTGTTAAACAAAGGGAGAGTAGTTTCCTTCTCCCTCTTTTAGATAGCCCACCAAGATTAAAAGGCTTCACTGGTCTTTGCCTCAGCCTCCTTCTTTCGCTGCAGCGCCTGTCTCCGCTTCTGCTCCTGTTCAAACGCCCTCTGACGCTTCATCTCTCTCTTCCGCTTCGGCGGGAGGTCCTTAATGTAGGAGCGCACCGAGATGGGCAGCCAGCGCTCGGGGTCGATGCGACCCTCCATACTTCTCGGAGGACGGCGCATCGGTCGGGGGCGACGGGCGCCCACCTTCTTGGTCTCCTCCGCGGCGGTCGCACGACGGTACCCCAGCTCCTCCACCGCCCCTCGGGAGGGCACCTGCGACTCCAGCTGCTCCATCTCAGCCTCGGTGAGGGAGGAGCGCAGCATGGCCTTGGCGGCGTGCAGCTTTTGCACCATCTCCCGTGCCTTGGCGCCGTTGGTGAAGGAGAGACTGAGGGCCAGGAGGGACACCACCACCGCATCCCCGGAGAGAGGGGAGGACTTGGCGACGAAGGACTCGAGAAAGTCGGACGCCACGGTGTACTGCTGACGGCGGAGGAGATACTCCACACACCACGCCAGCACCCCCCGTGCATCCTCGACGGATGACCGACGCACATAGTCGTCCAGCAGCTTCAGTGCCTCTGCCTCCTCTCCGGCCTGCACCCTCCAAGAGAAGAGAGTGGTAATGGCACACGGCTTGGTCCTGACGTCCTCCACGGAGGAGAGGGCGTTTACCGCGCTGGAGAGGTCATTGTTATCGAGGAATATCTGTGCCGCGATAAGCTGCGCGTACACCGCATCGCCGGTCTCCTCTTCGTACTTTTTGAGAAAGTTCTGAATCGTGGCGGCGTCGGTCTGCTTCTTTCGGTTCTCCCGGACGTTCAGCACGAGACGGATGGTCTGGGTGAGGGGGCTCTTGGGGTAGAGCTTCTCCATGCGCTCCACCTCCTTCTTGCATCGATTCAGATTACCCGCACGAAGATAGAGAAGGGCGGTGTTGTAGTAGATAGCCATCACCTGTCGGGAGGTCAGTCGGCTCAGGTACTTGGAGCCCTGCGCCGCCTTCAGTCGTTTGAGGGAGTCAAAGAAGTCGCGCTGTTGGTCCACCGCCGTTCGGTTCACCGCGCACACCGCCGTCACTGTCCCAGAGGAGGGACGGCTCTCGAGAATGAGGTCCAGAATGGCCACGCACTTTTCTGTCTGCTTCGTCTGGTGGTACACATAAGCCATCTGGGCCCAAATGTTACTCACCTCATCGAGAAAGCGACGCTCGGGGGAGGCGGGGGCCATGGAGGGGATGGAACCTCCCAGGCAGGCCTGACGCTCCTCGGCACTGAGGGCCAGCGCGGCGTCGATCGTCTTGATCTTGCTTTCCTTGAATCCCTGCGCCACCATACTCTCCGCCTGCGTCAGCGTCTTCAACGCACTCTCATACCCGCTCTGGGATTCAATCTGTGCCGTCGCACAGTTATAGAGGAGATCGGCATCTTTGGACTCTGCGTCGCGCACAATGTTCATCACCTTGTTCGCCTCCTTCTGCATCGCCAGCGCGGCGGTGTAGTTGTTGGTGATCTCCGCCTTGTCCTGCGCGTCTCGGAACTCCTTATTCTGGAGCAGCTCCTCATAGAGGGCAGCGGCACCGCGGTAGTCTTCCTCGTTGTAGTGAATCTGGGCGAGAAGGTGTTTGATCTCTGTGGTGCGGCTCGCGGCATCGCACTGCTGAAGGGTGGTCTTGGCCTCGGCGTACTGGGAGAGTCGGTAGTAACAGTAGGCCTTTTGAAAGAGAAAGGTGGGGTTCTTCTTCTGCTCCTTGTGCGCCTTTTCCATCTGCTCCAACACCTGGAGTGCGGCGCCGTACTTGTCCTGGTAGATGCAGCTGACGGTCTTGCATTGCAGACCGAGGAGATGGTTAGCGTCCAGACTCAGCACACGCTCCGCCGCGGTGCGGATCTTGACGGGCTCCCCCTCCTCGCTCACCACCTTCTCAAGGGCCTTGACGGACTTGGCTAATTCCGACATGCTAAATTAATAGAAAGTGTATTTTTTTTTTTCCCTTTGTCACATATAAAGAAAGAGAAAGAGAGAAGGAAGAATTACACTAGTCACATTATAAAATAAACCTCACCACACACATGCTTTAATAGCCATCATCAAAAGTAACAAGTTTTTTTTTCTTTTTGTATGTGAATGAATGATGTTTAGGAATCGCTCCTCACACGCCAGCGATCGTTCTTGATAAAAGACCCCCACCTCGACTTGCCTACCGCCTGCTGTGTGTCCGCCTCCTTTCGAATCACCATCTCCCTCCACTCCCTCCAGCGGGGGGAGCACCACTTACTGTACGCCGAGTCCTTAAAGAACATGGCGTAGTGGGCGCCCTGCTCCTTCTCTAGCATGACCGACACCATTCCCCAAACAATGTGGTAAAAGATGAGGATTGTGACAATGTTGAACCAATCCAAGTCCTCCGTGATTCTCCCCGTCGCGTTCGGGAACCACTTGTTGGCGCAGTCACGGCGGGTGCGGGTGTAGTCCCACATCAGGACCCGATACGTGCGACTGCGCGGCACCAAATACCGCCGTGTCAGCAGTGTCGCTGCTAATGTCCCCACTAACCACAGCGAAAGGTTCGTCAGGGTGGACTGCTTGTTGATGGTGTGAATGGACTTTTTATTCTTGCTCCACAGAAACTCGGAGAGGATGAGGTGGTGGGTGAAGGTGATGGCAAAGACCGGAAGGGGGAGGAAGAGGTGCCGGTTTAGAAATCCTTTCCAACCCCCTCCGTCGCACATCTTACCTCGCAGCACGGCTAAATTACAAGGAAAGGTAATCGCGAACACGACACCACTCACCATCAGCGCGGTTCTGGTCGCACAGCAGAAGGTGCACTTTTTTCGCTTTTCATTTTCGATGGTGTGCTCGAGTGGGGTTCTGGGACGGAGAACTTGATCGATTTCCATGTCAGCTTTTTTACGATGTAAAATAAGGAAAAGAAGGAAATAGGAAGATTATACTGAATCAAAATCAAATTCTAGTGACAGTCTCACAACTACGTTTGTGTGCCACTTCTTTTTAATCCTTTTCTTTTGAAAATCTATTTTTCATTTAGTTTACAATGATTGTTTGACAAGAGAAACCAACTCTCTCTCTCCCTTACCAAATGTACCACATGAGGAACAGCAGGGCGGCAATGCCACAGTACACAATCCACGCGTCCCCTTTGTTCCGCCGGACGATCTGACCAATCGTCGTGTTGGACACCCCTAATGACTCCATCATACTGTTTAAACCATCGCCAATCCCCCCCAGCCGCCGTCCCTGCGCCATCAGCTGTCCCAACACACTATCGCTCTGGCTGTTGATCTGCTGAATACGCTGACGGGCGTAGAGCAGCGCCTGACGCTCCTGCTCGAGGGAGTCCATCGCGGAGTAATCCGTCTTACTCTGTCCACCACCAGAGCCTAACAGCGCCTCTCTTTTGCTCTGCGCCGCCTGTGCCTGCTGCGCCTTTCGCTCGAACCGTTTCACGGTGGTTTCTATAAGTTGTAGTTCGGAGAGCATCTGGGCCGCACGGCGCAGCTGGAGCTCCGACACCGCCTTGCTCCCTCCCGCCTTTGCGACCCCCGCCCTCGCCGTCACCTCTGTCGGGGCGCTGTGAACGGTCCCCCCTTGGAGGGGCACGATGCCCTGCTGGAGGGACTGGAGGGGGAGCAGGGCCTCCGCGATGGCGCGCTTCATCTGGTCATAGTCCACCTGCGCCCCTCGCTCGAGGAGGGAGACCTGCTGGTTGAGTTGCGCGAGCTGGGCCTTGGATTGGTTGAGGACCGCCTCTGCAGTGGCGGCGGATGCCATGTAATATGCTAGATGGAGAAAGGGAGAGAGAAAAATATATATGAAAGAGAAAAAATAAAGAAT
>AUXL01000188.1:0-15557 GCA_000482185.1 Angomonas desouzai | reverse complement strand
GGAGGGGATAGAGAAGATAAAAATAATGAGACAACGTAAACCACATAAAGGTGTGGTCCAATAAGATGTAATGGAGCGGTTCGTATATAAAAACAACAATAGTAATAATAGAATTCTGTGAAAAAGGGGATCGCTTACGCTGTAGAGGAGAGGAAACACTCTCTATAGAACTGATTGGCGCACCGGAAGTGTCGCCAGGACGTCGTTAACCTTCTTGGCCTCTTCCCCTGACAAACGGCCGACAGAGAGAAGTGCCTCGAGCTGATAGGAGCGAAAGCCATTCTCGGCCTCAGTGGAAACCAACTCCCATAGTTTGGGCTCTATATCGGCTAGAACGGAGCGGCACACCGAGGGCGCCTGGTGGAGCAACAGGTACACCACTTTAGCGCTCCCCTCCTTCTCCAACCGCGCTTGTGTGATTTCCCTCACAAGTACCTCACACAACGGCTGACAATACTCCTCTGATACTTTCCGCTCCAAGAGTCCCTCCACCGCCATGGCGAGGTACACGTAGAGGACGAGGGGGAGGGGTGGGGCGGAGCGGCAGAGGAGGGCACAGCTTTTGATCACCGGTGACAGCTCCTCCATCCCGCAGTGGAGCTCCAAGCTGATCAGGAGGAGTTGAATAGCAAGAGTGGGATCGTTGAGGGTGGGCAACACCTGGCCCAACACCTCGTTGTGGTATGGGAGCACGCGAGAGAGAAGGAGACTGGTGTCCTCGGTGATCTGCTTTATATTTTTGCGAAAGAAGCAAATCGTATGCCACACGCTCGGTTGCTGATAGATGTCGCAGAGATCGTTGATGAAGCATTTTTCAATGTGCTTTGAGGTGGCGTCGTCCATCGTGGCCCGGAATACCTCATCCCCCAGCGTGTGAACTGCCCTAAAAAAGCCATACAGCTTTTTGGTTTGAAAGGAGGAGCACAGCTGTAGCTCCTCCGAGGTAAGAAGGGACTCCCCGACGACGGGGGAGAGCACAATCGCGGAGGACACCAAATTTTCATACGTCTTCCGCGTAGAGGCGAGGTCCTTTTGGAGCTCCGCCAGGTTATTTCTTGTCCCTTTCACCATCTCTTCTTTTCCAATCACCGTTTCCAGCACCGCTCGTTGCCGGTCGGCGCGGTCCGGGTAGTCTGCCGCCCACGGCCGCCACAGCTCCGTCCCTAGTATCCCGCTCGCCAGGTACGACAGCTCCCCACCCCCCTGCAGGTCCACCGTCTCGCGGAGGGGGTAATGCGAGAGAATGGCGTCCGCAGAGGCGCGCCGTCTACACACCGAGATAAAAAGCCACAGTAAACTAACATCCACAGAGGTGACCTGCTGGGGGTGGTACTGCTTCAGAATGAGCTGTACTAGCTGCTCCTCTATCTCACCGACGGCAGAGGCGTGGGGAGTGGGGAAAGTGTACAGCGCGGAGACCAGCTTGGAGAGCGACATAAGACCCGCGCCGAATTTTTCCCTCTCTTCTTGTTGCTGGATGACACCCTGCAGATGGTGCGACAGACCGACCAGCACTTCCTCGTGGCGCACGTGATCGTAAAGGGCGTACGACGTGAGAGAGTCGACCCCTAACCGGCCGATGCGGAAATCGGTGGTTAAAAGGTTTACTAAACGTTTGTGGAACAACTTGGACAGTGGTGACACTAATGAAAAGGCATGAAAGTCCATTTCTATGTCTTGTTGCTTTTTGTAGAACCAATAATGACTGGAAATATGGATCTCCAATGGGGTACCTCTTCCCCCTTTTTCTTTTGTTTGTTTCTCATTGTGAGAATGTGAGAAAAAGAAAGAAGGATAAATATCATGTGGAACGCTTTTTTTTGCATGTAAATCACACAGGAAGGCGCTGCAAAAATAGACAAACAAACATATAATAATAATAAACGATTATATAGATATAGACAAAAAGTTGACAGTCACACTTACGCCACAATCTCAAACGTGGCGAAACGGCGTACATTCTTGGTGTCGGTGTTCGGTACGTCATCGGCGACGATGGAGGTGACCGAACTCTTGGGGGAACCGGTGTGGCACCATCGCTCTAAAATACTAATCTGCTCTATCGTCCCCTCCGCGATGATCTCCACCCGACCGTCCGGGACGTTCCGTACCCATCCCGTCACGCCCATCTCCCGTGCCCTGAGCTGGGTGTGCTTGCGGAAGAAGACGCCCTGCACTTTGCCGCTCACGTACATGTGACGGATCTTGAAGGGCACATCCTCAGGGGCGACGATTCCGCTCATATCTTTTTTATTATTATTATTATTATTTTTGTTTCTTGTTGGTAGTATTTCCCTACGGTTGTGTTGTTTCCCTTTTTACGGCACAGAGAAAAGGATCGAGTAAAATAGTTAACATAATAATAGAAAAAAAGAAAAGAAAAAGGATAATGAAAATGTGTGATACTCCAATTCCCTACCATCATTGGCAGAGAGATAACATCGAGTGTACAAGTCAAAAGTGTCTTTGATTTTATTTCGCAATACGATACAAGGATAGTAATATAAGAATAAATAAATAAATAAAAAGGTGAATGGAGGCCTAGGGCTCATTATCAATAGCGGCGATGGAGGCACCCACCAGATTCTGCAGGCTCAGCGCATCCGCCGCCACCCGCTCCACTACGCCGCTAAAAGGGACACCACTACCGCCTGTGACGGCATTGACAATAGCGTCCACTTTCTTTTTGATACGAATGTCTAATATAGTTCGGATGGCTTGCTTGTCCTTTTCAAGGGAGTGCACCCTTTCTTGGAGCTGATGTACTTCGCTCTCTCGCTGTCGCTTCACCGTGTCAAGCGACTTTTGCAGTTTGGCGATGGTGTCCTGATGTTGAAGAAGGGCGGCGGTGTCGTTGCTGCTGCTGCGCTTCGGCTCCTCAGGGGCGACAGAGCCGGCCCCTTTGGAGGGGAGCAACGGGGTGTCCGCCAGAGAGTACAGCACGCTCTCCTCCACCTCCCTCAGCCGTTGCCACAGTCGGCTCGTCTCTCGCTTCACCGAGGGGGCATTGAGGCCCGCCTCCGTCATGGTTTGATCCATTTCGTAGCGCAAACGGTCAATCTCCCGTGCGAGCTGTCGTCTCTCCTTTCGTTCATTACTGACGGCGTCCATGAGCTGCTCCACGCGGGCCGCATAGGCGCCCTCCAGCCGCGCCAGCGCCTCCCTCCCACCGTCCTCCTCGGAGGTGGATCGATCAACGTAGAATTTGCACTTTTCCTCCGCTGCGCTTAACTGTACGAGGGCTTTGTTGTACTTCTTCATCACCTTTTCCACCTCTGAAGCGTAGAGCTGCCCGGCGACGGCGGCGGCCCTACTCTCTAGCTGTGACTCCAGCTTCTGCAAGTCCGCTTCACTGACACCGGTGCCCTTCGCCCCCGCCGAGGGCTCCTCCGCCGTCGGCCCCCGCAGTAACAGCATCTCCTCCATCTTTGCCTCCGCGGTGAGAAGATCGGAGGGGTTGAGGTCGGAGCGGTAGCGGGGGCTGTTGCCCCCTGTGGCTGGTGTGACGACCCGCACCCGTCGAACATACTCCTCCGCCTGTGCCTTGCTGAAGGACCCGATCGCCCTCATATAGGGCCGGCGGCGCTGAGAGGAGGGAGAGGGACTCTCCGTTTCTCGGTCCTCCCCTTCCGCCCTCGTGGCGGGCTCCGTTCGAATTTCATAGGCCACATCTTTCGAGTCGAGTAGCTGCGCTTCCAGCATTTCCACATGCTCGTCGTAGGCGTCAATCTCCGACTGCAGTTCTAGAATGGTCTCATCCCGTTCATTCAGCCGCCGTGTCAGACTCAACATAATATCTCGTTGCTTCAAGAGGAGCTGCTTATACCGGTCCACCTGCGCCTTCTCCTCCTCGATCGACTGGCGCTCCGCCTCCAACTGCTCGAGCCGCAGGTGATACTCCTGGCTGGTCTGCGGGTCCCCTTCCATCCCCCCTTCTTCGATCAGCCGTTCCAAATCTTGTATGCGGTTTTCTAACGATTTTCGAATGATCAACTCTTCCTCTCTGGCGGCGGAGGTGCGACTGAGTTCTTCCATCGCCGCCAGTCGACCCTCCTCGGCGCGACGGCGGCCCTCTTCCACCTCTGTCATTGGCCGATACACCCCGAGCTGCTGTTCCTTCAGCTGCCGGCGCAGGGAGATCAATTCTTGCTCGTACTTGCGGAGTAGGGTGGCCTGATCAATGTCTTCGTTGACAGTGGCGTGGTTCTTGATATTCTTGGCCCGGTTGGCGAACATGAGGGTCGAGAGGGACTCGCTGTAGGACTCTAGGGCGGGGGAAATACAGGAGATGAGCGTCATACGGCAGTTCCCCCCGAGGGAGTCTCGCAATACACTGGTCAGAATGGAGTTGCGGAAGGGAATGTGCCGCGCCTTGCCATTGGCCTGGGCGGAGAGGGCTGAAATTACGTTGCCTAATTCGTGCAGCGACTTGTTGATCTTTTTTGTTTCCTCCAATCGAGCTCCGGTGACGTGCGGACTGCCGCACCTTTTCACTACCCGCGAGATCGACAATATTCAGCTTCCCAAAGTGGTAGGAGGTGTAGTGCTCCCGATCGCCGTTCATCACCTCCACCACCATGGTGAAGATGGCGTGGGAGCGGGAGGAGAGTTCACTCATTTTGGTAGCGCTCGTCGCCCTCAGTGACGTGCCCTGCTCGATGAGACCGTAGACGTCGTCCGGCGAGCGCACTACCCACTCCGACAGGCCGTCCACATAGACCCCCTTCTCCGGGGTGTGCCGGACGGTGAGGGAGGACCGCGTGTTCCCCTCCGGTGGCTGCAACAGATCCGATATCACCTCATTGTATATTTGCATATAAGACGCCCGCACTAAAAATTTAAGTTGAGAGTTTCGATTGGCATAAATGTAGTGAAATACATCTTCGACAGAGCGCGGAATGATACCCCGTCGCTCCTCGCTCGTGAAGCCCTCCATGGTGTAGGTCTTACCGGTGCCGGTCTGTCCGTAGGCCATCACGGTGGCGTTATAGCCGTCGAGCACGGAGAGCACCCCGGGGCGGGCGCTGCTCTCGTACACCTCCTGCTGCGTGGTGTCGGTGCCGAACACTCGGTCAAAGGTGAAGGTCTGCCGAGAGTAGATAGGGGAGGCACCGTCCTCCGTGTCTAGAGCATCTAATAGTGTGATGGAGTTTTGTCCGACCAGCTGGACCACGTCGACGTACCGACGGGGACCGTGCAGTTCGCGGCTGACGGGGGGCCGACTCGCACAATCACTTTAAAGTTCTCCTCACCGCCCTCTCCGGCGTAGAGAGAGGGGGAGGCGGAGGAGTGTGGCGCCCCTCGGGGGTCGGGCCGCTCCTGTGACACCGCGGAGGGAGAATAGCTGGTGCTCATCATACTCATTCTATTGGGTTCGTTTCTACTGTTCTTCTTGTCGATAGAAGGAAAGAGTGTGTGTGAGAGAGTTAGAAAAACGGAAAGAGACATTTTTCAGATCGAGGAAGAGAAAACCCCCGCGTTTAAAAAGAATATTTATTGGTTGCTAGTTGCATGTAACTTACACTTTCCTCGTAAGAATTCTATTTTTTTTTTAATTTTTTATGATTATATACTTTTTTATCGCTTACTTTTTTTTTTTTTTTTTGTAAAAAATCTATGATTGCTAACGTGGCAAATGGAAGATGCAATGGGATCTATACATGATCTCGGGTCTTTAAGCCAGATTCTATGTTGTTGTTGTTTTCATCATTATTTTTTTTTTTCTTTTACAAGTTATATGGGACTCTCTATTAATTGTTTATTACTTCTTTTTTCCTCCCCTCTTGGCGGTAGTTTTTTTGGCTGCCGCTTTGATGGCCTTTTTGGCCGCTTTCGGCTTGACCGGCTTTCGCTTTGCCGCAGCAGTTTTGGCGGTTCCCTTCGGCTTCCTAGCGGGACTGGCCTTGGCGGGTTTCTTGGCGGCTGTACGGGACGGCCTCGCTGCCTTGGCCGCGTGCTTTGGCTTGGCGGGCGCCTTTGTTTTTCTAGTCGCCGCCTTCGTCGTCTTCTTTTGACTTTGGGACTTCTTCGGCTTCGCCGCGGGCTTCTTGGCCGCCTTTTTGGAGCTCACCACCTTAACCTCCACTTCTTTGGGCTTTTTCATTCTCGAGGAGCGGCGCTTGCGGTCGAGCCGGGAGTCCGGTGTGTTGAGCCAGTCGGAGAGGGACTGTTGCGCGTGGGTCTTAACTTTGGATCTGACGTGACGGCTAATATGGGCGACCCGTCGCGTAGCCTCCTGCCAGGCCCTCGGGCTGCCGTCCCCGTCGTCGTCTTGAATATTGTAGCCCGTGATCTTTTCGAGACCAACCTGCTTCAGGAACGACTCTTCATCAGCGCTGTCGCCCGCCTTCACCACATACGCGGCCTCCACCTCGGACTTTGGGGCGCTGTGGTTGAGGCGGTCCATGTCGCTCTCTAGGCTGCTCTCTGCGGTACGGACCCCAGGGATGCGGGTGACCACCGGCCGGCGGCTCATGACCGGTCGACCCTGGGACTGCCGGGTGAGGGGGTCGTAGAAGACGTGGTTGCTGATCCCTCGCACGACAGGGGTGGGGGCGGGGGGCGCGGGGTCGCGGCTGAATTGGGTGACGAAGGACGGCGGGGGCGAGGCGGGGGTGGGGTCGTGGGCCGGCGGGGCTGACGAGCGGAAGAGGGCGTCGAAGGGCGGCGGGGAGGGGGGAGGGGTCTGGGGGGAGAGGTGGAAGAGGGGCTGCTGTGGAGGTGGCGGCGTAACGCTCTGCGGTGGGGGCGACTTGGGCTCTAAAAAGGAGAGAAAGGAGGGCCGTTTGGGTGCAACTGGCTCCTGGGGGGCAGCGGCGACCACATTGGGGGAGAGCCTGGTGCGGCGGGGCTGCGGCTGGGCCTCGGGAGTGGGTTCCTCCTTCGCCGCCGTCTCCGGTTCATGGGTGCGGTCCAGTATCCCGCCGAGGGACTGGTGGAACAGCTTGGTGTACAGGGACGGCTCCTTCTCTTTGGCGTCCTCTGAGACGACGGGGGCTTCCTTCACCGGTGTGGCCTCCTCCTGGTCCGCGGGCGGGGACGGCTCCTCGTGCGCCACCGCCGGAATTTCCTCGACAGGCGTCTGTGGGGGTTCAGGGGGGCGCACCTCTGCCACCTCTGGCTGCTCCGGCACGGTCTCTGCTTCTACGGCTGGAGTCACACTTTTCGGGGCGGCGGTCTCCTGAAAAGGGTCTTCACTGAGGTCCAGTGAGTCCACATTGTCTTCCACCTCCACCCCCACTTCCGTGTTCTCCACGGGGGGTTGCGCTCGGAGCGTGAATCGACCAAGGGGCTTGGAGGGGAGGGGAGACGGGGATCGGCATGCCCGCCACCGCCTGCTTCACATCCTCTGGATAGGTCTCTGCGTGGGCAATGGCTTCCATGACAATAGGACTCTGAGTGTCAAGGGGAGAGGGCGTCATTCCCCTTTGCAAGTACACTAACAGGACCACTACTCTCGCCTTCTCTTCACCCTCAAGCTTATCCAAATGCTGTTTCTCATGGAATACACTCAGAAAGGCTCCCAATTCTGGGGTCCGACTCACATCACCGTAGATGGTGTGCATAGAGATAAGGAAGTCCTCTAGGTTGTAGCGCGGGCAAAACCGGAAGTGGGAAGTGAGGCGCAAAAGCCACTCACCGTCAGGCCTCAATTTCGGGAAATTACGTACAATGGCGAGATACCGGGTGGCAGCCCCCAAAAACGCTGTTTCCCCTGAAATCAAGTCGAGCCCCCCTTTCGTCACGAAGGAGGCGATTGCTTCATCAGACTCCCCGAACAGGCGGACGTATAATTGGGCCAGAAAAATAAACTGATGAGGCCCTACTGAACACTGATAGGCGACCGCCAATGCCTTTGTCGCATCCTTATACGGTCCCCACTCCTGCGGGTTCAGTAGCTGCGCGCAGAGGAGCGTGTCCGTCGACCACGGAGTCCCAGTAAGCTGTTGGTGCAGATAGCGGTTGACCGCGTCCTTCAACTCCGGACCCCCGGAGAGGAGCAGCTGTCGCACCCCCTCTGGACTGAGCCGGGCCCCCGCACCGAGCTTCTCCACGATGCACTCGGCGACCGCGGCGGTGTCCGCCATGGGACCGAAGGAATAGAGATCGATCAAATTGCGCATCGAAAGCTCCTTATAGTCCTGCGGTGTCACCGCACACTCCCCTGGATAGCAAATATTCAATAATATTTTGTTGTAGGCAGATAAAGTAGATTCCGGGGTGAGCGCCCGCTGCACCAGTGCTCTGGTCTCCCTCAGCCACGCTGGGGGCTCCGCCACGGTGGCGAAAGTCGCGCACACGTGGGACAGCTCAGGGAGGCGAAGCTGCCCCAGCGCGGCCTCGGTGCGACTGGAGAGGGTTTGAGCCAAGTCCGCGGTGAGGTGTCCGGAGCGCCGCAAGATACCGGCGGCCATGGCCAACTGCTCCGGAGAAAAGATGTCCTGCTTTTGGCGAACGTAGTCAGCGAAAAGAGTAAAAAGTTTCGCGTACTGTTCCGTTCCGCCCAATTCGTAGGCGAAAACAATAGTGGTGGCGTGTTTCGCCGTGTTGCCGAGATACAGACTGCTCTCGGGGGTGAGGAAGCTACAGCAGCGACGGTAGTACTCATTCAGCACGGCGTAAAACATATTATACAGCTCTTGTAGCGCACTCAAGGACACGCCGCTGTCACACTGGCTCATTACCCTGGCTGACGACCCCAGTATCGATTCTGCCTCGAACGCAGTGGCGTTGTTGCTGTACTGAACTGCCGTTCGCAGCAGGCGGCGAATCAGGTCGAGAGGAAGAGAGAAGGTGTAGTGGTGCACACAGCAAGACTCCATCAGAATGGCAAAGTCCGCCGCACTGAACTTTCCTGTTTTTTCCACCAATATATTCAGCACAATCACACTGTCTTCCAATTCCGCGCGAACCATCCACCCATACACCGCCAGCAAACTAAACTGAATGGAAGGGAGCTGGTCCTCCGTCGTCTCCTTCAGCAGCGCCTTCACCGCGAGTGCCAGTCTCTCCGTCACGGTGGAAGGCGTACGGCGGCCGCACCGTTGTAGTATCTTGGCGCTGCGGTGCACCACCTCCCACCCCTCCGCCGGCGTCGTCCCGGCGGCCATCTGCGCCGCGAGGGCCCGCAGTAGACCCTCCACGGTGGCGAAGGCGCGCTCGTAGTTCTCATTCGGCCTCGTCGTCAAAAGAGCGTTGACAGCGGACAGTCGGGTGACGGGGTCGGAGTGGGGGTCCTCGGCGAGGTGAACGAGGCGGTTGGACATTAAGGAGTCCAGCGAGCTATCCGGTGCGATGCTGAAGTAACGGAGCAGCTGCGACAGCGCGATGGCGTTGCCACCGTTATTGATCCACGCGTTAAGATTTGTCCGGGGCACTTCCTCATCGAGGAAGCGTTGGGCCTCTTCCCGGGCGGGTAGAAGTTGACTTTTTCCTCTGAATTTACGCTTCAATTG
This sequence comes from Angomonas desouzai, assembly GCA_000482185.1. Taxonomy (NCBI): domain Eukaryota; phylum Euglenozoa; class Kinetoplastea; order Trypanosomatida; family Trypanosomatidae; genus Angomonas; species Angomonas desouzai. The sequence goes on along the minus strand of AUXL01000188.1, from coordinate 6,102 downwards.
AGAGGCTCGCATAACAAAGTCGTTGAGAGGGGCACGTGGTTTGCCGAACCCACTCCACACAAGGCGAGTGACGCGCATTTTTTTCCTTTCTTGTATGCTTTCTTTCTTTATAAAACAATCTATGAAAAAAAAAAACTGTATGAAAACTGGAAAGGGGTGGGGAGGGAGGAAGAACAGTATTGACCCACATCGGTTGCTTCACATTAGTCTACGCTTAAACAGCAAATTATTTAATTTATAAAGAAGTGAGAAAAAAAAAAAAAAGAGAGTTGTATAGATATACACAAAAATTCGAATGTACAACTTCACCGAGGAAGTTCAATATAGTGTCCATCAAAGCTCCAAATGCCTTTGGATATTTTCTGCCGAGGATCCACCCCGTCCGCCCTCCCGGCAGACTTGCTAGGGGCCCGTATGGGAGGGGTGACCAGACCAAAGGACTGCCGGGCACTTTTATTTGCCGTTTCATCCCGTTCTTCAATGTGTTTCCGGACCGTCTCGTACAGACTGACGGCGTCCTCGGCGTCGGAGCTGCCCATGGAGATGGGGGACACACAGCGCTCCGCCTTAGCGGAGGGTTTGCTCGCGAAGGAGGGGGACGGCAGCAGTGGTGGCTTTTTGACCGACCGTCCCTCCGAGGTGTCGGGCCGGCGGGCCCCGTCTGCCTCCGCGATCCAGGGGTGCTGCAGCATCTCCCGGGCACTCGGGCGGAGGCGGTGGTCATACACAAAGCACAGCTGAATAAAGGACTGCAAATTAGGGGAGGCGGCCACCTCCGGGGGCAGGGAGGGCGGGTGAACGGCCTCATTGACGATGGCGAACATGATGGCGGCCTGATTTTTCTGACTGCCGCCGTAGGGCCGGGTGCCGGTGAGCATCTCAAACAGGGTGACGCCCAGGCTCCAAATGTCCGCCCTCGCGCTGTACCCCTTCAGAGGGTCGGTGGTGCTCTTGTGCTTGATGCCCCGGAGGGGATTGTAGTACCCAGACCCACCGTCTTCCGGGCGACCGGGGAGGTCGAGGTCCTCGGAGCCGCCGCTGATCACCTCTGGGGACATATACCACGGCGTCCCGACCGTCGTCTCCATAAAGTTATCGCTATTCAGTATCGCCGCGGTCCCGAAATCGGTCAGCTTGCACGTCCCCTCTGGAGTGAGCAGAATATTACCCGGCTTGACATCTCTATGGCACACATTAGCGGTCTCATGCAGGTAGTCTAGTCCCTTGAGAACGTCCCTCACGTAGCGTCTGGCGACCTCCTCCCTGAGGGAGCCGCACTGCCGCAGGAGGTGCTCGAGGGAGGAGCCGCCGACGTACTCCATGATGATTTGAACCCCCGCGGTGCACCGCCGGGCGCCGTGGTAGGTGACTAAATTCTCGTGATGGATCCGCTGCATAACTTGAATCTCCTTCAAGATGAGGGACGCGGTGTCCATGGAGTTACTATTTTTGGGGTCCTCCTCCGCCTCTTCGGAGACCTGAGTGCATTCGTAGAAGGGCAGTTCCTTGATGGCTACAAAGTTTCCTTTCATCTCATCGTAGCCCAGGTACACTACGCCCCGTGCCCCTACCCCCAACTTTTTTTTGAGTTTCCGGACATTCTCCATATTCTAAGTGTTCTATTATTTTCTGTGGGTGGGGGAATAATAATAATAATAATAATGGTTCCCCAACTGACTACTGAGAAGGAATAGAGGAAGAAAAAGATAATTATGATGATGGTCATTATTATTAAAGGAAAAACAAACAAGAAACAAACACCATTGAAATTAGTTCTACAAAGAAAATAACAATTCTATCAATATAAAAAAGTATCACACTCTATTGTATATGTAATATTGTTTTTTTTTTTTTGAAAATCAAATATTGTATCTATGGAAGGGAAACTATAGGGTGGGCTCGCACCACTATTTGCAAGTAGTAAGATTCTATCGTTTTATTTTCACCATTGTTGATGAAGAGCCACATCGGCCATCGGCCCTCCACGTGACCGGGCGGGAGTGTCAGCATGTCGAACTGCAGGGATACCTGTCTCGACTCCCCGGGGGCCAAACCGAACTCCAACGGCGACACTTTAAGCTGAAATTTGTAATTGTGATGAATCTTAAACGTATCATCGCGATCGGTGCGATTGACAAACGTCAGGCGGCGGAACACCGGCATGGCGGCCTCCGCGAGACTGAACTCTAGTGTCGTGGTGTAGGTGGGGGAGGGGTAGACCGTGGGGATGGTGAGGACCGTCTTCACCAGGGAGTCGCCCTCTAATGTGTGAAGGAGGGCACGCTGGACTCCCACCTCGCGGGGCTCAATGTGCAGAATATAAGACGGACCGCGGCGCGTCACGCGGATGGCGGGGTCGCTGCAGTAGAGGTCCTCCGTGCCATCGGCCGGGACTCCCAGCATGTTGGTCTGGCCCCAGTACACGTCGCGAGTGGTGATTGCATTGCACGCGTAGATGCACAGCTCCCACGTCTCATACACACGGCTCCTTGCCGAGTCATAAAACAGGGTGACATACTCCGTCCGCTGGACGCCTTCCTCGCGGGGGATGGTGGTGGTGAGGGACACCTCCTCCCAGGCCGTCAGGGAGGACTGTGTGATGGGGTCAAACACGGCGTTGGTCTCCACCTGCGTGATATCGGTGGAGCAACCCACATAGCAGCACATATCCTGCATGCGTTTCGTCAGCTCCGCCTGGGTGCAGCTCTGGTTGAAGGACGCGGCGGAGAAGACTCTGGACAGAAAGCGCTTCGTCACCGTGGTGCCGGCGCCACCAAACAGCTCAAACCGTCGATCGACTAAGGGAGCCTCTACCGTGGCGTTCACCTCTACCCGGCGGATGAGTTCTTTTCGTTCGGTATAGATCTTTGCCGAGACGGCGATAAGGTCCATCGAATCATCAGCGCCGGCGATGTCCTCGCCGGTAAAACTCGCGACAAAACTAATTTCACCCTTCTGTCGAGGGCCGAGGTAAAAGTTGGGCTCCACGACACTAAACACATCCACATCTCTGCTGTCCACCTCGACGAAAAAGTTGACGGTGGTGGAGAAGGGATTTTGGAAAGGCACGCGAATGACCTCGGGACGGTACGCCGCCGCGACAATACTATAGGACACTGTAATATTCTTGAGGAGCGTTTTGGCGATCTTTTTTGCCTTCATCGAATCCCGTTTGTTCTCCAAATAGCGAAGGCGGCACTCCATGTCCGCGGCCGACTTTTGCCGTTCGTTCTCTAGCACATGCTCGTTGGGCACCCCTGGCATCAGCGGGGAACCGGTGGCGTTCTCTTCTAGTGTCTTTTTGAGGTAGTCGACCCGCATCTGGTGCAGCGTGGGGGTGACCTCCGTCTGTACTTTATCGGTACCAGTCTCTCCATTCATGCTTCCGGCCTTGGCGTCAACGTTTTCCTTATTGTCAGAGGAAAGATTGGACCCTAGACGATCGACGTGCGGCAGTTTTTTGGCAATGACAAGACGACTTCCGGTCTCCGGCATCGTGAGAACACTGGTCTTGTTGGGCTGGCCGTACTCCTGCCCCACCCCCACGCAGAACAGCGTCACGTGCAGCTGGCCGGCGTGGCGCATGAGGGGTAGAATATTATTAGGAATGACCTGCTCGCACATGGTCAGGTCGCGCTGCAAGAGGAGGTCGGTGGGGGTGAGGGAGCACTCCGCGTGGCAGGGGCGGTGGAACTGGGAGAGGGGGAGGGAGGCGGTGGCGATGTAGAACATGGTGAGCGCGTCGTAGAGGTGAAGGTACACGACAGAGTGACTGCTACCCTCCTTGTACTTGGCCATGGAGCTGTTTCGGAGGGAGTCCAACGGCTCGCACCACGTGAGACCGGCGCCGTGGCCCTCCGAGACGACTTGAAAACTTTCATGAATTTCGTCCTTTTCAACGGAGGCGAGTGACATGGGTCCTAGTTGCTGATACGGCAGGGGGCCGAAGGAGAACATGCAGCACACATCCTCCGGCCGCCCGAGGCAGGTGTCCAGGGTGACCCCCTCCACCCGGAACCCATAGAGAGAGGTGGGGAGGGGGGTGGAGGACCGCCACGCGTCGTTGAGCAGGTTACCGGTGACGGGGTGTAGAATGGGCTGCAGTCCGTCCTGCATTCGGTGCCGGGCCATCCAGGAGATGGCGAAGGGACGGGGATAGAGGTCGACAATGTCGATGGGGCCGTCGGCGAGTTTCTGATTAATGCGGTCCGCCGTCTCGGGGGAGTAGGAGGCCTGCTGGCGGTTGGAGGTGCGGCGCATGATCTCATCCTGGGCCTCACGCACCTTTCGGAGCTCCTCCATGATGGAGCTAAGGAACTTGAAGATATCGGCGTTGATGGGCGCCGCCTCCCCGGGGGCGGCGGTGGGGAGAGGGCCGCTGCCCACCTCCGGGGCGGAGGGCATCTGCGACTGGGAGCCACTGCTGTGAAGGGGAGGGACGTTGGGGGTGGGCACTTGTATCTGGGAGCCGCTCTTGGATCCAGGGAGGAACATGTTGCTCCACTGCTGCCCCAACTGAGCCCCACCGTCCATGGGCACCAGACTACCAGGGGTGGGGGCGGTGTGCCGTCGGTCGGGGAGGGCGCCTGGCGGAGGGAGGAAGGAGTGGGAGCCCTCCTGGGCGGGGTCGCCGGGGACGGGGACGAGGGGGGCGGCGGGGACGTCGGTGTCGTGGTACTCTAACGTGAGGGTCACCGCGATGGGGACGCGACCGTACGGCGTCGAGGAGTCGAGCATGAGCAGCCTCGCGTCCTCGCAGGAGAAAGGACCACGGAGGGCGGGGAGGTTTTCAACACGAACGTCTCTGTCCTTCATCGGTAGCATGCAGAGGGGGAAAACGCAGAAACCGACGACGGTAAAGGTGCGCGCACCGGGGAGTCGCCGCCGGATCGCAACCACCAGCGAGGTGGCGGAGTGCACGGGGAGGCCGTCGATCTCGAGGGGCATATCGGAGTGCAGGGCGTTCTGGTCACCGGTGGGGTTCTTCACTTGAGGCACCGAGGACAGAGAGGAGCTGGCGGAGCTTCTGTGGCTGGACCGGCTGTCCGACAGGTCCCTTCCCTGCTGATTGGAGAGCGGCGCCTCCGCCCCCTTTCCTAGCTGTCGGTACCCATTGTGCACCACCACCGCCACCGCCCAGTCGGTCTCAGGGTCCATGAGGCCGTTCACCGAGCTCTTGGAGGTCCCTTTCAGCTCCACCTTCCGCACCACCAGTCGGAACGCCTTGGCGTTGGGGTCCGCCGATCCTTTTGTGAAGGACTCCGAGACAAACACGCCAGGCGGGACCAACTCCGTCAGCAGGTTGGCGAGAATGGCGTTATTATTGGCCTCCACGGAGTAGACCAGGGAGCCGTTGGACTCCGCGGAGGGTTGACTTTCCTTGGGCCACACCTCCTTCTCCAACAGGAGCAGGTGAGCATTCCCCCTCCGTAAGTGTATCTGAGAGGACTCTTGTATGTCCTCAATCGGCACCGTGCCCCAGTGCGTCACCCAGAGGCCGTCGCCCTCTAGTGTATTCTTGTGCTTGGGAGGGGCGCGCTGTAGGACCTCGACCGCCAGCGTGAGGGAGGGCACCGCCTGAAACACAAAAGGCTCTGCTAGCTGGTCCATAGGGATGCGGAAGGCGGCACCGACAAACACCTTTTTATTCGAGTCAAAAAGAGACAAGTTGATGGCGACGGCGTCATCTATGGGAATGTGTTGCTGATCTATCTTTAAAAAGTTCATTTTTATGGTGAAAACATTTCCAGACTTGCGCGCTAAACGCCTCGCCGCCGCGAGCTCCCAGGTGTCGTAGCGGAAGGCATTAGAGAGAAGCAGTCTGGTGGTTTGCTCCGCGCTTCTGGACTGGCGTGGTACCGCGTCCATGGTTCAGCAAACTTATTTACTATTCTGTGAGGGGAGAAACAAACAAGAAGAGAGGAAAGAGAAAATTAAATAGAAGTGACATACACATACAGATTTCGGTATTGAGTAGAACCGGAAACCCGCCACTAAAAGAACATTTTTTTTTTTTTTAGTATTATTTTATTTATCGCTAAAAAAATGGTCCTTGTCAAAACCTAGTGCTACCTCTTGTGGACACCACCCTTAATCAACGGC
>AUXL01000187.1:0-15589 GCA_000482185.1 Angomonas desouzai | reverse complement strand
TACTGATACCAATTAAATAAATTTGATACACACACACACACCTATATCCACCATTCCCCCTTTTACCGTTTATTTTGCTCAGGGAAAAATTTCCCTGTTATTTTGGAGCTGAAAGTATTTTTCTCCATTTTCTTTTTTATTGTATACAAATTGAATATACACGGTTCAGCAAATAACAATCTCACCTGTTCCCGCTCTCTTTATCCGGTTCCTTTTTTTTTTTTCTGTCCTTTGTGCAACGTATATCATCGGTTTGTCCTCAGTACTTTGCTTTTACTTTCCCCTACGTTTTTTTTTGTTATTTCTAAGCTATAATCTGATTAGACACACACACACACACACACATATATATATATATATATATCCCCTTCCATAATGAACCCTCATCAGAACATGCCCCCGGATCACGCCCCCGACGGTAACTATTATAGGCCGACCGAGGCGTTTCATTCCGCGCGCTCCACACTGCGACCGTCTTTTGGAAGTGTGGATGCCTTTGGTGAGGATCGCGGTCCGACCAATCTGGGAAGTCTCCACAATTCCCGCCGTAACTCTACCTCTCTCGGCGACTTGACTCATCTTTATAACGTCAACAACGGCGGCGTTGCGCACTCCGCACCGTCCGATGTTGGCTACAATACACAAAAGACATCAGCTGTCAACTACAGCACTGAGAGTACCGCGGGTGTTGTTCCTCTTAGAGCCGTGGATCAGTTCGATCTCAATAGGCCGACCGAGGCTTTTTACTCCGCACGGTCGACCCCACGCCACTCTTTGAGTGACGGCGGCAACTCCAGTTCCTTCACCGACTTTTCGACTTACAATAACACCAACAATATTAATAAAATGAACCCAATTAGTGCCGCCAATATTCCCAATTTCTTTTCCACGGGTGACAATTACGGCAACAGCAGCGCCCAAACGCCCAGTGAAACGGAATTCACTTCGCTGACGCAGACGCTCAAATCTGTCTTACAAAGCAACAACGGCAGCGGTAACTCCACCGTTAACCACAACCAAAACTTTCTCCCTATAGTGCTTCTTGACCGATGTGAGGCTTCTTTGAAGCAATTATCGGTATTAAGGGAAATCGAGAACTATTTTCAACAGTTTCACTCTGCCGAGGAATACGTTTTGACTTCCCTCAAAGAACGCTTCGACGGTATATTCACCGGCGATGGCACCAGTGGCAAAAGCTTACTGGATGACGTGACGGATTGCAAATCCATGATTGAGAACATTGAACGGATGGAGCAGGTGTTTTCTCAGTGCGACCTTTTCTACCGCGAAAATATAGCCAATACCGATAGTGATTTTTTTAATTATGTTAGCGAAGTCAGCTCTGTCGGCGGTAAAAGTCACAAACATTCGATTAGTGATTTAAAGGAAATGCTATTCTCTCAAAATGACAACGGTAGCGGCAATGTGTCAGATGCGCTCCTACTTCTTCAGTCCAAAATCATCACGGCACTCCAAACGAACGAGTTGACGATTCAACAAAAGTGGGAGCGCATAGCGGAAAGAATAAAGGGCGAACTACTATTATTTCAGGACAATAGCACGACGAATTCTACGAATTCTAGTGAGGTCGGTGTGATTTGCCTCGAGTCACGGGAAACAAATACTGATGGTGATCAAACTACGTTTTATTTGATCCGGAAATCAAAGAAACATTTAGTAGATTACACCACTCACGTGTCGCGTTACGTCACTAATATGATAGAGAGACTGGGCAACATTGTACAGAATAAACAGAATAAGATTGCCTCCCTCGATGCCGAATTTATTCAGAACAATACTGGCGGCAGCACGGCGATGGATGTCTACGACCCCAACTATGCAAAAACGGTCTCCGCTAAAGCTGGCATTCTAAAGGAGGTGGAGAATCTCTCGAATTGGAAACAGTATTTGGAGGACGATTTGCTGACCCGGGTGAATTTGGTGAATGAAAAACTCAAAAGCAGCATTGTGGAGGGTAAAAAAGTTCGAAAGTTGCTCTCCGGCGCGCTGTTCCCCAGTAGCGAAAACAACACCGCCGTTCCTATTCCACCGAACCCCGTTCCTGAACCTGCGGAGCACCCTACCGCGGTCCCGGAGCCGATCGCTGAACCGATTGTCGTAGTGAAAAAAGAAATCGAGACGGAGGAACAGGCACCTGTCCCCCAGAAGAACGACATGGCCGAGTTACCACCTGTCATCCCGGAGGCACTGGCCCCTGTTCAACCCCCGGAAGGCCGTCTCTCTCAACCCCGGAATCTGAAGAGACCCCGTGATGAGGAGGAAAGGGAAGAGGGTACTAAACACCACAGGAAAAGTGGCAAACGCCATCTCAGAAACGTTACGGGGGATGACGCGGATGTTGAAGAAACCCCACTGCCCAGGGAAGCCGATGATGCCGTCGACAGCGACGATGACGTGTTCAGAGAAGAATTCAGCCTGAGAAAAGGCAACCTCATAAGGGGGGTGGGCCACCTGCTGTACCAGGTGGCAAAGAAGGCCTTCACCTTTAGTAGCGAGGAGGATGAAGAGGACGACGATGAAGTCTTTTGCCCACCCGAAAAGCGGCGTGCTCTGTAAGTGGTGCGTTCACTTGTCACCACAACACCAACGCGGCCTTCATACATTTATATTTTACATACTTTTAAATTGTAGTGCTTCGTGCACCCCGTAGAACTTTTCTTTGACTATCCGCATACTCCTATAATTTTTTTGATTGAAATGTTGATCGCGACTCGCGAAGAAACGGCTGATAATAGGATGGATTGTGCTACTGAATAAACGTTCTCATTTTCCCCATTTTTTACAGAGACTTTTTTTCTTTCCTCCAAGTCTTCATCATAAATCGAGGATGAAGCGAAGAGTTTCCCGTTCTCACAGCAATAAAAAAAATCTGAGGGTCATTAGCTCTTCCCATCGACTGACAAATAATAATTTAAAGCACATTCATATGCTGTGTGACTCTTCATTTCTAAGAACGTTTCTCCAACACACGGGGCAGCCACGCGAAAAAAATGGTCGAAATTCTGGCAGCAACCCTTTTGACGCCCTTCGGCAACTGTCTTTAGATGCTTTCGGCGTACTTCACAGCAACGCCAACACGAATAATAATAATAGCAGCAACAAATCAAACCCCCCAAATTCGGTTTTTATCAATTATTACTACTTGCCGCAGACAGAGTTGAAACTACGGGAGGCCTTCAAAGACGGTGACAACAGCGGCGCCAAGAGTCTTCTCCCTGCGCTCCAGAAAATCAATCTTGAGAGTTTGGTGCCTCCACCGTCGAGGACTGGTCAGAATCCCCACAACACAGTAGAACATTTGGAGCAGCTAAATGAGGTACATGCGATCTCCCACTTCATTCGACATTTTCAAAACAAACCGCTACACCTGGAGTCGGACCACAGGGTGAACAACAATGTTGATTATAGCAGTGGGGTATTCTTTTTTATCGCCACTCAGAACCACGATGTGCGGCGTTCGGTTCCCTCTTCTTCAGCCTTGGTGAGACTTACCACGAAACCGCTGGCCATGTGGATCGAATATTCCGAGAGCAATTATCAGTACCAAAGTCAGACCAACACCGGCAAGGATAAGAGGCCTTCACTGTCGCCGATGGATATGGCTTTTGTGAGGCATTTGGACCATAGCAGTAGCACCGATAAAAGTGGGTCCGAAAAGACGCACGGCTCTCTTCTAAAAAAGATGAACATCGCCTCTGGTCAAACTCTCAAACGTGGAAGAGACGCTGACACTAAGCCCTCGGAGGTTCAAAAGGTAGCGGCGACCGAGGAGGACGTGAGCGCCAGTCCACCCCATCCCAAGAAGAAAATTATACGAAAGAAAACTACAAAAGGGCCCAATCCGCTGTCCATGAAAAAAAAGCAGCCAAAGCTTGTGTTCCGAGCGTAGCGAGTGAGGTGCTGGAACTAGTAAGCAACAACAACCACCAGACTCCCTCGATTTAACCACCACTCCGTTTATTTTTACCTTTCTGAAACTTGCAAAAACAGGAATAACGTTGTATTTTGTTTTTTTATTTGTCGTTCGCTTATTTCTTTCATGTGCTTGGCCTTTCCCCCCTCGTTTTACAGTGAGAACAATATCAATAACATTTGCAGTGAATAGACTGCAGAGCAATTAAGAACAAAATAAGAAGGCTGAGGGTACTCATTTATGGAGTACGAAGAAGCATTTGATGTTTGTTTGGTTGCCAGCATCGTCTATAACCAGAGTGTTCATCCCTCTGACATTGGCAACAAGATCAACTACACCTATCTTTCTTCCCTGCTGTATCGGTTCTTTGGTTTAGAGTACGCTGACGCCGATAGTTCTCTCAAACCGCTCGTTGAACTGCACTTGAAGGAAAAATACAATAATGACATAGGCCGCCTTATCGAAGCGGCAAAGCAGTCAAAACAGAAGTTATTCGAAACCAACGACGTGCTGCGCCACCGAAGGGAGGGTGACGCTGCGCCAGCGTTTTCCTCCGGTTGCAGCTTCGCTGGACAGGAGGAACACTCTGCGTACTACCTGACGGAACCTGGGTCTCCGCTTAGTCCCTTAGCAAACTTGAACAAAACGTACAGCAATGCGCCGTCTTCAGTGGTCCGCGGAAGCGCGGACCAACATCGACAGGAGCGCGGTGGTAGTAGTAGTGCGCTGGCCCAGATATTTGTTCGCCCCAACAACACTACCACAAGTTCCTCAACAACGGCGAGCAATACCTCCAAGCTGTGTGCTCCCAATGAGACCACTGTCATCAACGTTGACGACGACGAGGTCGATGACGAAAACGATGACGAAGGTGAGGAAACAAGGATCAAAAATAGCAAGAAGGAATGGGGGCCTTGGTTTGACCTGTTGCATGGCTTACCTGAAGTCGACCGTCAACGGGTCCTGCACTACCGGGCCAACTTCCTCCTCCCCAAGGACGCGCTGAATGACCTGTTGAAGCTGATCATTTCCGAGCCCGGCAGTGACATCTTTCTCAACCCCGTCCCCCCCGCAACGATGATGGAGGTACACCAGGACCGCAAAGGGCCCTATGGCGATGTGGTTTACGCCCCGGTGTGCCTGGCTTCTATCAAAAGTCAGATCGCGAAAAGCGGCAAGTATTACTACGGCACCCAGAGTGACACGGAAAGAATGAGTTCCGGTGTCAATGGGAGTGGGATACCCGCCGCTTCCAAGAAGGAGGTAATTCTCACATTAGCCCAACTGGAAACTGCGCTGTGGCGGATTAGCGCCAACTGCGTCATGTTTAACGCGCCCGAAGGTTCTTATCCGTCCACCGCCAGAAGCTTTGTCCAGCGCGCGGTATACATTCTCGTTCAGTACTGTCGTGAGCAGCTGGCATTGTGATCACCGATGCCGTGATATGAAGTGTAAACTAATCCGGTAACAGTAGTAACAAGTGCTTTTTTTTTTGTTCCCTTTCCTCGTAAAAAGACTGAGTTTACTTTCTATATTCCTTTCCTCTCCTTCGCTTTCTTTTTCTCGTATTGCTTATTTCTTCAAAAAATTCAAAGTCTTCTTCACTTTTACTTCAACACTATTTATCGCAATGATGCGCTGCACCAAAGCCGTTAAGGCCGCCTCTGCCTTCTATATTCCCAGCGTCTCCTTCGTTGGCGCCGGAGCCCTCAAGCTCGCCGGTCCCAAGATCAAGTCTCTGGGCTACAAGAACGCCCTCATCGTCACGGATAAGGGTATCGGCGCCGCTGGCCTCCTCGAGCCCTCCATCGCCACTCTGAAGAACGAAGGTGGCATCGCCAACTTCACCGTCTTCGATGACGTGCAGCCCAACCCCACCGTCAAGAACGTCAACGCCGGCCTCAAGGCTCTTGAGGCCTGCAAGGCGGATGTCATCATCAGCATCGGCGGTGGTAGTCCCCAGGACTGCGCCAAGGGTATCGCTATCGTGAAGGCCAACGGTGGTAAGATTGAGGACTACGAAGGTCTTGATATTCCCAAGCTCCCCCAGTACCCCTGCATCGCCGTCAACACCACCGCCGGTACTGCCAGCGAGTTGACCCGCTTTGCCGTCATCACCGATGAGGCTCGCGAAGTGAAGATGGTGATCACCACCGACACCTGCACCCCCGCCCTCGCTGTCAATGACGCCGAGCTCATGATCAAGCTCCCCAAGTCCATCACTGCCGCCACCGGTATGGATGCCCTCACTCACGCCGTTGAGGCCTACGTGTCTGTTGGTGCCTCCCCCATCACCGACGCCTGCGCCATCCAGGCCATCCGTCTGATCAAGAAGCACCTTATCACCGCTACCCACCACGGTGACAACGTCGTTGCCCGCGAGGGTATGAGCTATGCTGAGTTCCTCGCCGGTATGGCCTTCAACAGCGCCGGTCTCGGCTACGTCCACGCCATGGCCCACCAGCTTGGCGCCGTCTACCACCTCGCCCACGGCGTGTGCAATGCCATCCTTCTCCCCCACGTGGAGGACTACAACAAGACTGTTGCTCCCCACCGCCTGAGAGACGTCGCGGAAGCCCTCGGCGAGAGCACCATTGGCCTCACCGATGCGGAAGCCGCTGATGTCGCCGTCGCCGCGATCCGCAAGCTGTCTGCCGCCGTGGAGATTCCCTCCGGATTCAAGGCTCTCGGTGTTAAGGAGGACGCCGATCTCGGCCGCCTCGCTGACGCCGCCCTCAAGGATGTGTGCGCTCTGTTCAACCCTCGCCAGGGTACCAAGCAGGACATCATTGACCTCTATCGCAAGGCTTTGTAAACACCCAGTGTTTGAGATTGCATCAAAAGTGACTTTTTTCATGAACATTTTTTTTTTTCATCAATTTGACTTAAGCGACTTATTCGGATATTCACCCCAAAAAGAAAAAGGCTAGAAGAGCATGCCAAAAACAAGCAATCCCATTTACACTATGATCTACGCTTTTTCTTGTTCTGTTTCTAATTTTTTTTTTTTTTTTACTTGTTGTTTTTATCCGTACTGGTCTTCATTTAGGGGGTGGTACTATTTGTTTTGAAACGTTTTCTTCTTCCTTCCACGTATAGTTTTTTTTTTTCCCTTTACACTAAGGTGGGACGATAAAAATGCCCAAGTACAACATTATTCTTGACGTGGAGGAGTCGGAGAATATCAAACGAATCTTTATCTCCCCCAACAGCGCACTGTCTCTCAAGGTGAATTGCTCGTCTTGCAGAGAGGATACCCCCAAGTACATTTTTGTGGATCCAAGAGAGGAGATGGAGGGCGACACTGGCGGCATGCGAAACTGCATCTTTAAATGCCCCTCCTGCAAAAACACTGTTTCGATAGATGTCATAAAAGGCAGCGGCAAGCACCAATGGACCCCTGAACAGGAGGCGGACAAGAATGTGGTGGCCACTATCGACATTCGTGGCGGGGATCCCTCCGAGCTGTGGGTGAACGACATTTGGAGCGTGGAGCTGGAGTCGGGGCGTGTCATCAGCGGGGTAGATCTTTCCGAGGACTGGTGTGACTACGACGAGGATAGTCAGAAGGCCCTGAGCATCATGGGCGTGTCAGCCAGTTTTACCAAGACCAAGTGATCTGCGTACGAAAATCAAAAATTTGACAATGACGAAAGTCCTTGTGCTCGGTGGGCTTTTTATTGATTTTCTATAACCCTTTTTATCGCTCAGCCAACGACTATTTCTTACTGTTTATTTTAACCGTTTCCTCTGTTGTCCTTTTTTCTCTCCCTGGCCGAGCGAAATTACTTTGTCCTTCCCTCTTCTTTACTATTTAGTTGGTCTTAGCCGACACACCCACCATGCTTGTAACGTTTTTTAAATGGATTCTGGGATTCGAGGGGGAGACGGGGAGCGACGAACATAGTGATCTCGCCCAAACTGGCGACGGTGGCAACGACGCGACATTGCCAACCGCAAACATCAAAAGTTATACCTTAGAAGTGGCCTCTGCGACAGATGCGACCGCGTTACGGCCGGATTCTCCGGTCCATGCAGATGGTTCCGCGGCGACGGACCCGGCGGACCAGCCCCCAGAGCGGGCTGTGACCCAGGGACCTCGTCGAAAATACAGCTATCTTTTCGATACCAAGCAGTCTTACGATGGAGAGTTTAATTTTGGTGGTCCCCATGAAGCCTCTCTCCGCACGGAAGGCAGTTTCGAAATACTTTCCCAGCCTGATTTGGAAAAGATGTTTTCTTTAGCGAGTTGCGACTTAAATGCTGACAGCAAGGAGCAGAGATCTAGGTCCTTTTTTAGTTTTGAAGGGAACGCTGCGTCAGAAGAGAACGTCGCAGAATTTAGAGAGGAAGGTGACGATCCAGCGGAGAGAGAGATTTCACCGCCAGGGGGCGAAGACGTGGAGCCGACCACGAATTCGAGAAACCCAAATAACTTGAGAGCCAAGGAAAAGACCGTGTACGTGGAGGTGCAGAAAATCCGCGAACCGGAGGGTCGTGAAAACTTAGAAACCGACAGCGGTGCGGCGTGGCGCTCTCTAGAAAAAGAATATTCTCAGCCCAGTTATTGAAATATCATTTTCAACCAAAACACAGACGTTCTCTCCCTTCATCCCGTCAAAACAACATGCCAAAACTTTCCACAACTTTTCAGAAAAATCGTTAGATTGTATTTCAAAAGAAATATGCCTTACTACTCACTTGGCTAAATAGGTGAACATTTCGTTTTTTGACATGCAAACCCTATTCCTCTATTTAAATATTGTTTCTCCCCCTTTTCATAAAGTTTTACTCCATTTTACATTTGTTTCAACACTATTTATCGCAATGATGCGCTGCACCAAAGCCGTTAAGGCCGCCTCTGCCTTCTACATTTCCAGCGCCTCCTTCGTAGGCGCCGGAGCCCTCAAGCTCGCCGGTCCCAAGATCAAGTCTCTGGGTTACAAGAACGCCCTCATCGTCACGGATAAGGGTATCGGCGCCGCTGGCCTTCTGGAGCCCTCCATCGCCACTCTGAAGAACGAAGGTGGCATCGCCAACTTCACCGTCTTCGATGACGTGCAGCCTGACCCCACCGTCAAGAACGTCAACGCCGGCCTCAAGGCTCTTGAGGCCTGCAAGGCGGATGTCATCATCAGCATCGGCGGTGGTAGTCCCCAGGACTGCGCCAAGGGTATCGCTATCGTGAAGGCCAACGGTGGTAAGATTGAGGACTACGCTGGTTTTAACGTCCCCAAGCTCCCCCAGTACCCCTGCATCGCCGTCAACACCACCGCCGGTACTGGTAGTGAGCTCACCCGCTTTGCCGTTATTACGGACGAAGTTCGTCAGGTAAAGATGGTGATCACCACCGACACCTGCACCCCTGCCATCGCTGTCAATGACGCCGAGCTCATGTTCAAGCTTCCCAAGTCCATCACTGCCGCCACCGGTATGGATGCCCTCACGCACGCCATTGAAGCTTATGTTTCCGTGGACGCCTCCCCCATCACTGATGCGTCGCCATCCAGGCCATCCGTCTGATCAAGAAACACCTTATCACCGCTACCCACCACGGTGACAACGTCGTTGCCCGCGAGGGTATGAGCTATGCTGAGTTCCTCGCCGGTATGGCCTTCAACAGCGCCGGTCTCGGCTACGTCCACGCCATGGCCCACCAGCTTGGTGCCGTCTATCACATTCCCCACGGCGTGTGCAATGCCATCCTTCTCCCCCACGTGGAGGACTACAACAAGACTGTCGTCCCCCACCGCCTGCGGGACATTGCAGAGGCCCTCGGCGAGAGCGCCATTGGCCTCACCGATGCGGAAGCCGCTGATGTCGCCGTCGCCGCGATCCGCAAGCTGTCTGCCGCCGTGGAAATCCCCTCCGGATTCAAGGCTCTCGGTGTTAAGGAGGACGCCGATCTCGGCCGCCTCGCCGACGCTGCCCTCAAGGACGCAGCGGCGGTATTCAACCCTCGCAAAGGCACTAAGGAAGAGATAATGGAGCTCTTTCGCAGGGCATTGTAACCGTGGGCTGTGCCAGTTTTAAAATCAAAAGTTTTTATTTCGCAACCGCTTTACATTCACCAAAGTGACGTTTTCCAACGTGCATCGAAAAGAAAGAATGCTGTTGGATTTTCGCTGAACTCTTATTGTTGTCAAAAATTCCTGAAAAATGAAAAATACTAAGTTTTGATTTGAAGGAATGTTTGACAAGAATGGGGCGGTGTCGTCGCTGGGTCCGTTGAAGTGTGTTGTCTTTTTTTTTTTTCCCTTTTTTATGCCTTAGTATTCCACTTCTTACCCCCTTTCTTTTCAGGCTCCCTCTTCGGCGTTTTTTTTTCGGAAATCAACCGCGCTCTTCGTCCCTGCCTCGTCAGGAGTTCTTAGGCGCGTAATATTGCGCGAAGAAGAGAACTGTAAACTTTAGCATCATTTTTGGCTTTGAATTACGTTTCACCACATGCATCACATTTATCCGTATTGTGTCACCAAACCATCATTAAATTCCCCTCGACGGATCATTCCCAATGTTTGTTTTGATTTTCATTTCTCTCTCCCCCTTTCCCAAGTTGACAACGACGATGTTCAAAAAGAGCGGCAAATGGATGGCCGCTTCCGCGTTTTACCTCCCCAGTGTCTCTTTTATCGGCGCTGGAGCTCTCCAGCTTTCTGGTCCCAAGATCAAGTCTCTAGGCTACAAGAATGCCCTTATCGTTACGGATAAGGGTATTCGCGCTGCGGGCCTTTTGGACATTACGATGAAAATATTGAAAGACGACGGTGGACTGGAAAAGTTTGATGTGTTCGATGAGGTACAGCCCAATCCTACCCTGGAGAATGTTCACAGCGGCCTCAAACGGTTCAAGGAGGGTTCCTACGATGTGATTGTAAGCGTGGGTGGAGGAAGTCCTCAGGACTGCGCCAAGGCGATGTCGCTACTACACAGCAACGGGGGACAATTCTCTGATTACATTGGCCGGAATAAAGTGCCCAAAAGGTGCTTTCCTGTTATTGCGATTGGCACCACCGCGGGCACCGGCAGCGAAATCACCAGGTCCGCTGTTATCACCAACCAGGAAACAAAACTGAAGGGCTCTGCGGGATCTGATTTGATGCTGGCGACGATAGGCATGGCGGACAGCACGCTTATGATGGGCCTCCCCAAGGCCATCACTGCCGCCACCGGTATGGATGCCCTCACGCACGCCGTCGAGGCCTACGTCTCCGTCAATGCTTCTCCCATTACCGATGCTTTCGGTCTCCAGGCCATCCGTCTGATCAAGAAGCACCTTGTCACCGCTACCCACCACGGTGACAACGTCGTTGCCCGCGAGGGTATGTGCTATGCTGAGTTCCTCGCCGGTATGGCGTTCAGCAATGCTGGCCTCGGCTACGTCCATGCCATGGCCCACCAGCTCGGCGGTTACTATAACTTACCCCACGGCGTGTGCAATGCCATCCTTCTCCCCCACGTGGAGGACTACAACAAGACTGTCGTCCCCCACCGCCTGCGGGACATTGCAGAGGCCCTCGGCGAGAGCACCATTGGCCTCACCGATGCGGAAGCCGCTGATGTCGCCGTCGCCGCGATCCGCAAGCTGTCTGCCGCCGTGGAAATCCCCTCCGGCCTTCGTGAGTTGAATGTGGAGGAAAAGGACATCCCACTCCTCGCCGAGCTGTCGCTCAAGGATGCAAATTGCCCCGCCAATCCCCGACAGGGGACCAAAGAGGATTTCATAAAGCTCTTCCACCAGGCCATGTAACAAAGTAGGAGGGATTCCTCCACCGACTCTTTTTTATGGTTCTTGGCTCTCTCACTCACCGAGTCACGGCTTTGTTTGACTCGCAATACTTATCGGCTTTTTTTTTTTCCAATTCCTCTTCTGCTTTATCTAAGTGGAAGTACACTATTGAGCGTCTTTTTTTTTTTTTTTTCATCTTCGTTCCACTAACTGCTTGTCATTGTGCTTTTTATGTGGTCACCCGTTCTCCTTTTATGATGGACATACGCTGTCATTGACTTCTTTCTTTTATCCGCTTCTCTTTCCCCCCTTCACACTTGACAAGTCGACGGCGATCATGTTCAAAATAAACTGCAAAAAGTTGGCGGCAACATTTTTTTATCTACCCCACGTGACAGCAGTGGGCGCCGGAGCCCTCAAGCTCGCCGGTCCCAAGATCAAGTCTCTGGGTTACAAGAACGCCCTCATCGTCACGGATAAGGGTATCGGTGCCGCTGGCCTTCTGGAGCCCTCCATCGCCACTCTGAAGAACGAAGGTGGCATCGCCAACTTTACCATCTTCGATGACGTGCAGCCCAACCCGACTGCGAAAAATGTAATGTCTGGCCTTCAGATGCTAGAGGATTGCAAGGCGGATGTCATCATCAGCATCGGCGGTGGTAGTCCCCAAGACTGCGGCAAGGCTATTTCGCTTCTGAAAACCAATAAGGGCTCGTTGGAGGACTATATTGGTCGCGACAAGGTGAAGAATAGGGGTTACCCGGTCATTGCGGTAAGTACTACCGCCGGTACCGGCAGCGAAATTACCCGCTCTTCAGTTGTCACGGATGAGGAGAAGCACTTGAAGCGGGCCATTATATCCGAGCTGCTTCTTCCTGTGATTGCTGTGGCAGACGCGGAGCTGATGGTGGCGCAGCCCCCTCACATTACGGCCTCCACCGGCATGGATGCCCTCACACACGCCTTAGAAGCCTACATTACCAAAAATGCGTTTCCCACCACCGATGCCTGTGCTCTGTACGCGATCGAGCTTATTTACCAGCATCTGGAAGTGGCGTACCGGGATCCAACCAACATGGCGGCGAGGGAGGGCATGGCGTACGCCCAGGTGCTGGCCGGCATGGCGTTTAGCTCCGCGGGCTTGGGACTGGTGCACGCCATGGCCCACCAGCTCGGTGCCCTGTATGACCTCCCGCATGGCCTTTGTAATGCCATTCTGCTGCCGACGGTGGAGGAATTCAATCGACCGGTGGTGGTGAAGCGTCTGGCGCGGGTGGCTTCCATAATGGGAGATGACTACTACAATAATACTCAGAAGAACTATAAATTAAACGAAGAGGAGGCGTCCAAGGCGGCCGTGGCTGGGTTGCGTACTCTGGCGGACAAGGTGGGTATCCCAAAAGGACTCCGTGGCCTTAATCGGTTTGATCAAAACGATATTCCAAAATTAGCGTTGATGGCGATGAACGACGGAAATTCCTTGGTGAACCCCAGGGCATGCACCGCTGCGGATGTCGAGGAACTGTTCCGTAAAACGCTTTGAAGTGGCTTCCTCCTTACTTTTCTTTCTTGCACACCATTGGTGCTTTGTACTTTAGCGCGACTGTTCGTTTGGTCTTCTGGCGTTTCCTGAATTCCGAAAAGGTAAGAAGGGGCCCCGAATTTGTCATTTTTTTTTCTTCCTTTCCTTCCATTATTGAGCGTCAAAAAATCTTATCGAGTACTTGTGCTGTTTTTCTCTTGGAATTCTCTGTGGCCTCCGAAACTTTGTAATAACATTACCACCCCCTTTTTTTTGTTGTTCATTAGTCTCCACTTTCAGAAAATTAGTGTTGCTTTTTTTTTTCCTTCTTTTTTTTTTTTTTGCCTAGTTCATTATGCTTCCCGCGTCTTCTAAAAATAACGAAAGTCCCTTTGAAGAACGCGCTCAAGGGGAGCGAGCGGCCCCCTTCGCTTCGGCCGCCAGCTCCAATTACGGACCCACCCACGGGGGCGAGAGTGCCCCCCCGGAGGAGGGCTCTATGCAGGTGCCGATCCGGAAGAAAAAATACGTGGAGTTTCGTGTACTCGAGGAGACACGGAGGGGGACCGGCACCTTCGGGATGCCCATCACATTCTTTAATATTCAGGTAACAGTGAAAGAGGCGAACCAGGAAAACATCCCCCTGCCTACCTTCCCTATCGCCCCCCACCTGCGGGACTTGCACAGTATATCGGCGGCGGCTGAGGTCGGGGACGGGACACTGTACTCTCCGCACGTGCCCTCTCTGGAGGTGCAGCGAAACTCTTGGACGGTGGGGTCAGTGAGCAGCGTGTCGAGGCGGTACAGCGAACTGTGTGACCTGCGTAAGTTTCTTTCGTTACAGTTTCCCCATCTCATTCTCCCCCCTCTCAACGAAAAGAAGGGCATCCGGGAGAGAGTGGAGACGACGTACGGGTCCGCCGTCGTGCTCAAGAAACAGTGTGAGATGATACAAATGTTTCTCAATGAGCTTTCTATCCGAAAGGAAATTATGTTTTTTTCGCCGGTAGTGTTTATGTTCTTCACCGACACAAGGGAGGCTTTTGAGAACACAACGTTGCCTCGTATCCGCATCGTCCTCGCCGATGTAAAGGAACGGACCCAGTTCTACGACCCGACCGTATCGTCCGATTCCCCCAGCAAACCGGGCGGCGGTCTGGGGAGCTATTTCAGCAAAATTGGGGAGCTGGTGAATAAAATACCGTTTGTCGCGGGTACCTCGCGCGAGGACGACGACGCGGAGGAAGAATTTCCCGCGCTGCAAAATGATAATCTGATACTGGCGAAAAGTTGTTTGTCCAATGCGGAAAAATGGATCCAATTGAGGAAGAATCTCTATAAAAAGCAAATCGCCCTGGAGGCCTCTTCCAAGGCCTATGAAAAGGTATTGCAGGAAGTGGAGAGGGAAAGCAAAAAGTATTTAAGAACCGTGGATAAGGTGGATAGACACAAGAGTGTGTTGACAGAGTCCGGTGAGGAGATTTTGACTGTGCTGTTTGAAAAGTGTGGTAAATACTATAACTCAGCGATGGACGCCAATCGTGAGTTCATTCAAGGGAAACGAGTCAATGTGGTTCGTCGCCTCTTATTCGAGCGGCAGTACGTTATATCGGTGCTAAACACAATTAACTCTCTCCTAACCTTGTCCTGCAGCGCGAGAGATAATCGCCCTTTGAGCGACTACGTCTCGGAGTTGAGTCAGCTACTCGAGGAAGAATACAAAAATAATTTCATGGTCGATTATAAATACCGCATGACCAATTTGCTGCAAAATCATATGGTGCAGCCCTTGTGCGAACGATCTACCAAGTGCGCCTCTGCTGCCTCTGCTAACCTTTCCTCTGTGATCGATGCCTCTTCTTCATAATGAACAAGCTAAGGGAAGAAGAAAGAAAAAAAAAAAAGGGGAAAGAAAGTTTACCCAAATCGTACAGCTAATGCAGCTTGTATTTTATTATTATTGTCAGCATCTACATTTTTTTTTTTTTGTGACTTGTTAGAGACTCGTGCTGTATTTTTGTTTCAACACTGCTTTCTGTCTTGTCTTTCTAGTACAAATTCTATCCGACGAAAAATAAAATAATAATAAAAAAAGAAACGAAAAAAATGCCGTCCACTGGTTCTCGTCAACGTATCGTGGTCAAAATAGGGTCTCAAATTATTGTCCGAAACGGCAAGCTGGACTTGGAGCACTTGGACGAGCTTTGCCAACTGATAGCGGAGCTGTGGGAAAAGTATGAGTTGATTGTGGTGGTTTCCGGGGCGGTGGCCGCCGGCCTCACGCGGCTCCAGATGGACCGAAAACCGGTGGAAAACCGCCAGGCTCTCTCCACCATTGGCCAGCCCCTGTTGATGCACCTCTATTCCACCGCCCTACGAAAGCGTAATTTAATATGCGGTCAAT
>AUXL01000186.1:0-15591 GCA_000482185.1 Angomonas desouzai | reverse complement strand
TTTATATAGAAGAGCGTCCCTCTTTTTTTTTACGTTTTTTTTTTTTTTCAAATTCAGAAAAATACAAGAGTTGAACTATACCCTTTTCACTTTGAATATTTTCTCTCCCCGTTTTTGGTATAACCTAACAATTGTTAGACGAATAAAGCATATTTTGTGCTTTTGTGATGTTTTCAACGCTGGCATTCTCTCTCTCTCTCCCAATCCTTTTTCATTGCAGTGCCAAACAGGACTCCAAGAACTACTAATAATAATAAGAAATAGTATTCTTTTTTTACAAACGATTCTAATTCATACAAATAGTGAAGATGGCGGGTCTTATGGTGCGGCGCTTTGTGCTGCAAAACATTAACGCCGTGGTCTCTCACTGCCCTGTCCCTTTCATCGCCAACCATGCCCTACGCAAATCCCCCAGCGACAGTGGCTTTCTCTCTTTCCTCACCTCAAAGAAGGAGAGCGGCTCCAGTTTTTCTCTCGTGACACAGGACGAGATGGATTGGATTCGTAAGAAGAGCGAGGAGGACTTTGAGGAGGCACGGATCGTGTTGGCCTGCCGTCCACAGCGCTCTTTTTTTCGAGGACTGGGAGGGGCCCTGTTGAATGGGGTAGTCGGTGGTCTGGTGAGTCCCCTCCTCTTTGTGTCCATGACGCTAGAGCGGCTGCGCTGCGGGAACCCCCTCACGTCTCCTTTCTACGGTCTCTTATGGTCGGGGCTGTTTCTTACTACCAGTCTGTATGCCGCCGGGCAGCAGCTCATCTTGTGCACGTGGCATGCGTGGATAGGGACCCCCTACCACTTTCTCTTTAACAGTCATCGACCGGTATTGGTTTCAGGCGGCAAGGACGGCAGTACCAGCACGACAGTCGCCGCGTTTCAATGGAATGCGCTGTCCTGCTTGTTTGAAAAGCCCCGCGGTCAGCTCCACCAGACTCACTCATTGCTAGAGTACCACTACAAGAGCGACGCCAAGATACGGGAACTGGGATCGAAGCGACTGGCCAAGAGGGAAAAGGAGAAGAAGGAGGCCAAGTACGAAGGGCGGAAAGGGGGGCCGGCGGGGGAGGAGAACTACTATCACCTGCTAGGACTACAACCAGGATGCACCGAGAAGGAAATCAAATCTGCGTATAACAGATTGGTGTTGAAGATTCACCCCGACCGCAACCCCAGCCCCGACGCCGCCCAGCAGTTTGACCGAGTGACCAAGGCCTATCGTGTTCTCAGTAACCCCGAGAAGCGAAAGAAGTATGATGTGGGTGGCGCAGAGTTCGTTGAGGACCTCGGCGGGAAGAAGCGAGACGCCGTTCGCGCCCTCTTTGGCGGTGACCTACTCTACGCTCTCTGTGGAGACACTTTTTACGGTAGTTTCTCCCAACGTGTGATTGACGGGGTAGACCTCAACGGCGAGGAGATTGATGTGCTGAAGCAGCGCATGTATGAACGCTGCCGGGATGAGCTCTTGGAGAATTATATTAGCAAGTATATCGCCTCATATCCCTCGGGTAAAAAATCCTCTGATCCGTCCTCCGATCGCAAGACGGAACGGGTTCAGGTGGGGGCATCCAGCTGGGAGAATTACATGAATATGAAGATACGAAAGTTGACCGGCACTGGTCTCGCAAAAGAGGTGCTCTACACAATAGGACAGGAGTACCTCCGCACGGTGGAATACTTTGACAGTGAGGTAGAGTCCCATGGGGAGATCAAGGAGGGGAAGGTGATCTATCATTCCAAACTCTCCGCCGCCGTCAAACGTGGCTCTCAGTATGCCACCGTGACCCTACCCCACCGCCTGGAGCTCAAACGGAATAAAATAAAGTTCCTCACCACCGTCCGCAAAGACACCTTCAAGGACAGCGCTGCTATGATTGACTTGGCGTGGTACATGTCGGTGGAGGAGCTGGAGCTCACGGCCCGGGTGATATCGTTCGCTATTCTCTATGACCCCTCCATCGACGCGACGGAGCGGCTGCTGCGACGGGAGGCGTTGAAGGAAGTGGCGAACACCTTTGTGAAGTACGGTCAGGTGTACAAAGGGGCGAATAAGAGCACCATGAACCAGCTGATGGACTCGCTCCGGGACTATCAGCAGGATCGGAAGAAGGAGAAGTAAGGCGCATTGAGGACCCTGCTCTCCTTTTCCACACACACAGATTTATATATTTATTCTAATATAAATACCTTTTGTCAAGAAACTAAAATAAAATGAGGAGTATCCTCGTGTGAGTATTATTTTCTTCTCTTTTTACACTTCTACCACTTCATTATCTTCCCCTTTTTATACTGACTCGTTTTATTCCCTATAGCACACCAATAGATAAAAAAAAATATACCAATCACCATCAAAAAATGGCGTCTTCCATAGAGGGTGGCAGCACCAACGATGTGTCCTCCACGCACCAGTCCTCCAACACCTCCTTTGGGGGTCACATGGACGGCCGCTCCGATGCTCAGGTGCTCACCCAGGATAAGATTATCAAGGAATGTATCCGTCAGGGCGGTTACCGCACTCCTTTTTGCAATGAAAAGTTATACTTGCATAGTAAAGGATTTAATGCGATTGCCCCAGGGGCGTTTGATCAGTACACCGATGTGAAGGTACTGTGGTTGGAGGGAAATGGATTTTCGCGTTTGAATATAGGTGGATCGTTTATACAGACAAAGCCGCCCAAACAGCGCTACGGCTTTATGAAGGATGAGGAAAAGGAAACCAGTAGTGACGAGGAGGAAGAGGGGGAAAAATCCGGTCCGGCTGCCGCGGTACACGTGGACCCTATGCAAGGGGTTTCCTCTACCACGGAGGAGGTCAGCAACGTGAAGCCGACGAAAGCGTCTCCCCTCCCATCGATTGAAGAGGTGGATGCCGCTGACAAGGACTGCTTTAGCTCTCTGTACCCGACGGTGCGACAGCTCTACCTCCATAATAACATATTCAGACACATGCCTGACCTCAGTCGCTTTCAGCAGCTGGACTCGGTTCACCTGGGCGGCAACTTCTTTACCCGCATCGAGCCCTTCTGCGTCCACTGGGAGGAGGAGCGGGAGAAGTATCTACAGCCGCTGAACCCGGAGGACAGAACTAGAGTCCTCTTGGCGGGTGGGAGTGCGGACCCCACCGAGGCCGCCACCCTTCTCGAGGCAGAGAAGGAAGCCGAGAGAGCCCAAACCGCAGAGGAGACTCTAAAAGTGGTCCCTCCCGCTATCTCTGAGGAAGAGAGAAAACAACAACTGGAGGAATGGAGGGAGAAGGCGGAGCGGCTCAGCCAACTCTGTCATCACACGCCCCTCTCCGTAGGCGATGACGGCTCTCTGCCCAAAAAGATCCCTCTGTGCCAGCGACAGCCTTGCTCTACACTGCGCACACTAAACTTGTGTAGCAATCGAATTGAAAAGTTTAACGATTATGTTTCATTGCTGTGCTACAAGTCGTTGACCACACTGGATCTCAGCCAAAACAACATCTCAGACGGTGAGGCACTTCTTTTGGTGTTAGAACGACTCCCCAAATTGAAGTCTCTCAAGCTCACCGGCAACCCTTTAGTGCGCCATTTGAAGCGGTACCGACAGACCGTCCTCTCCCGCTGCAAGCAACTGTTGCACCTCGACGACCGCCCCGTGTTTGAGGAGGAGCGACGATTGGTGACGGCGTGGTCGAGGGGCGGTGATGAAGGGGTGTCCCGCGAACGGGATCTTTTAAAGCAGGAAAAGGAAGCCGCTCATGAACGCCGACTTTCTGATTTTAGGGCCCTTCTCGCCGCCAACCGTGACCAACCCGCCTCACAGTCTTATATTCAGAGCGTCACCACCGACAGTGCCCTCCAGCAGGCGTCGGGGAATAATGTACACCGTCGGTTTAATGACCGGGAGCGGGAGAGTTCCTCGACGAGCTCAGATACCGAAGAGGAGGAGGAAGCGACTCGAAATGACGATTGCTCCTCGGAGCACAATGAAACTAAACCAGCCCCCAAAAAGGCGGAAAAGGAAAGAGTCCTCTCCTCCAACAGTGCCCCACAAGTGGAAAACACGGATGACATTTATATTCCCGGTTCTTCGTAACACATGAGAACCCATGTACAAAATAATTTCTTTTCTTCACTTTTTTTTTTTTTTTGATTAATGAATAACTGTAGACGGTGAAACTATGTTCTTACTATTGCTATAATATTCCCACTCTCCCTTTCCAATTACCAAATAAGCATTATTCATGAACAAAACAGATTGTAGCATTCTTACTCTCAAAGGAATCCGTGTCGCCCTCACCGGCTACGATGAAAAGGGAGACTTGTTTTGTGATTACCTAAAAAATAGTGATGTCTCTAGTACGTTCAACTACGACACCAAATCCTACGAAGAATGCAAGGAACTCATTGAGGCGATGGAGGGGACGGTGGATCCCGATCTTAGCACCGCAACACAGTTTATTGTGGCTCGTAAGGGTCTCACGAAAAAACGCCTCGTCGGAGAGAAAAATGGAAAGCGAATTGTCTCTCCCTTGTTTCTAGATGACGCCCACCACAACTACCAATTAGTTAAGGAGAGAGAAACGGCACCGGGAAAGGTGAAGATTAATGATCTTCAACATATCGCGGGACTCTACGCGGTACCGTATCTCTACAACTATGTTCTCTCCACCGCCCTTCTTAGCAGCCCAGAGGAAGAGATGTCCTTGAAACGAGTAATTGAACAGAACGGCGGACGTTTTTATAGCGCCCCATTTGCGTTCACGGACGCTGTGTTTATTTCTGGAGAGGCGTCTACCGAACTGAAACAATGGATTCGTCGGGTAGCAGAAGATCCTCGCTTCACCGAGGCGGCGTCGCAACTGAAGGAGAGGGGTAAACTAAAAAAGGGGGAGGATTTATTAGCGTTGGAAGAGTTGGTGTATCAGAAAAGTGAACCCTTTGTGAACACGGATGAAATTCAGTTTGCCATTATGTATGACATACCGATTCTAAACTACAACAAGTTCTTTGACAAGGCCAAATTACCCGCGCAGATCGGTGTCCCCTCCACTGTGCCCCCACACGACTTTGATGATCTCATCAACTTTTGTGAAGTGCCTGTGCCGGTGACACTGGTGAACTTGCTTCGCTATCTGGAAACCTATCGTGGTGTTCAGCACGATGGGTACCGGGAAAGCAAGACCAGGAGTCCGGCGCGCGAGGAACTGGGCAATGGAAACCCTTTAGACTTACTTTCGGAGGAGAGTTCTGAAGCGGATGAACTGGAGAGCATTGCGTCTTCCTTTGACGATGGGTTGGGCAGAGGTGGACTGGGGGAAGGATATCCACTGATGGAAACGGGAGGCACCGTCGCCGGTGATTACTATTCTCAAAGTGTGGGAGAGAAGGACCGGGTGGTGAGCGAGCTGGCTCCGATGGTGTCCAAGTACTTTAGTGTGCGGTCCTTGGAGGGGGAGGAACTACCGCCTTTGAAGCCACAACAGGATATGAGATTTCATCCAACCCCTTTGGTGCCGAAAGAAAAAGAGCCGTTTATGGAAAAGAGGGAGGCCACCATGGACTCTCTCACTGTGCTGGACCGAAAGAGGATCAATGTCGAGTCGAATGTAGCACTATTTTCCTCCCTGCAAGTGGCGCCATTCCTTACGATCTGCCTCCTCCACTGCACTCCTAGTGAGCTGGCGGAGGGCAGCACTCGCTGTGTGGGGTGCCGCTTCCTCCGTGTTCCTATTCTTACGAGTGATGTCGATGTGGTAATTCTGGGGAGCAAATGTTTGCGGAAGAAAAAGTTTATACCCCCTTCTCACAAGGCCACCACCTCTGGCAAAACGAAGAAAACACTTCGAGAGTCTTCCGTAAAGGCCAACACGAAGGGGGAAATGATCTTCTACGAATGCGCCGATCATGATTTATTCTTTAATTTGGAAAGCACTTTTGGCATTACAAAAGAAAGAGTCGCCCCTTTTGCGTGGTTGAAGGAGTGCTTTCAGCTGATGCAGGACGTGATTACTGCTCCTAACGCCAAGAGACCATTCACTGAGAAAAAGGTGGAGGACAGCCTTCCTTCTACCTGGATGGAAGAAACCTTGGAGGCGCCCACGGATTCCCTCTACTATCCAGAAACCGCAGAGAGCCTTCCCGTCGTCGCAGCCCACCCCACCGTCTTTGACCCTAAACCGTTTTATTGTAGCCAAAAGGACCCCCACAGTGGTCTCGTTCAATTTACTAATGCGTCTTTTGTGGAGCACTTTCTCCCCCAGTTACACGCCATCGGCCTAGGCAAATACAGCATCAAGCTCTCCCGTAGCGACCGCCCGGAAAAGAATAGAACCTCCTTTCCCATCAAAGTAGAACAGTCCCTCAATGTGGAAAAGAGGCCCAGTGCAGTAGCGGTACCGCCTCCCGTTCCCCCACCGCCTGTGCAGGAGGCCAACCCCATCCAACTGACTGCACCCTTTCGCTCCCCCCAACGGAACCCCTCACCTCCACCGTCAACAAGGCCGATTCCACCTCTCCCCGCCGAACCAAAGAAGCCCGCTCCACCCACTCCCACCAAAGCAGCCTCCCCTACCCCAGAGGATAAATACCGCATGGAGGTACAAGAGATAAAGGACCGATTGAGTGCCTTATGGGCTATCATCAACCACGATGACCACAAGGAAAAGTCTATTGGAAAGACCTCAGTGTTTCAGAATATTATTTTTTGCTTTGTAGAGAACGAATTTAGTCGCACCGATCTCGGTGTGGTGCGGGGGTTAGTGAATATGGGCTCCGGGGGGTATCAGAAGCGGACCAACGAGGAGTGGAAGGAGGCGCTGTCACAGCAACCGTCAAAATCCAACAGCGAGACCTCTTCCACCGACACCAAGCCTATTCGTGCCCACTCCCTGCTGGGTAAAAGGAAGAAAAAATGGGAGGAGTTACTGACGCGAATGGAACCCGCTGACGTGGCGGTTCTGAAACAACGGATGCGTGATAGCATGTTGTCGGTGTTTAGTAATACCGTTGCCAGTACTGATTCCCTTCAGGCCAACCCCGACTCCCAGTGGATTACCGAGACCAACCACAGCATGTCACTGTCCTGCATTCATCCTCACATTAGTAATAATAGCAACCTCCCACTCAATACCACCACAAATCTCAGTGCCTCATCGCCGGTCTCTTCCACGGAGGTGGACAGTTTGCTAGAGTCGTTCGGGAAATGGTTGAAAACTCCTCCTCGAGTCTCCGTCTTTTATGTGGAACCTCACAGCTTTCAAACGCCTTCCATCTATCTTTCCTCCAACGGAGACCGCAAAAGGACTGAAAATATGAATACCAAGAAGGGTGCGTTACGTTATCTCTCCAAGGTGACGAGTGACTATTTGATTTGCTGTCTGGCGGCGAACCAGCTACTTCACCCGGGTTCCTGCTTTTTGTTTTACCACGGCATTCCCAATGCGTCGGACATGCTCTTAGTCAAACAGCGCGACAAGAATCGAATGAATGACAGTGAAAAGAGTAGTGCCGCTCTCCCCGCTCCATCTCCCTCCTACTGGCTGACGCTGAAGCGATACACGAAGCCCAACACCATTGGGGTCTGTTGCTGTTTTGTGTGGAAACTACCGAGAAGATGCATGGAACAGTTCGAGGGCCGCTTTTTCCCAAACGGGGATACTGTTCCCTTGTTGCGATCATTACTGTACGGCTTCAACAATGTGATCACCACACTTCACGGAAAGACGGTGGATAGTTATCAACCGGATACGGTGACGCATGTGGTGGTGGTGGATGTCAGTAAAGTATTGGAAACTCCCTTTTCCTTGTGTTTGGATGTGAAGGACGCGGTGGAGTTTGCTGGATTGGCAAAGAAGAAGGGAGAACCGGAATCACTCCTGGAGGATACGGGTGCAAATCTCTCTCTGGGCGAGTGGGACACAGCCGGTGGTGCCTCGTGTTACTGGCCGTTGGAGGAACTGCATGGTGCGGTACGAGACAACCGGGATGGGGTGACCACGAAAACCACCAGAAAAGACGCCGTTGAGATCGATAACACTAGTAGAAATGTGGCTATTGTGGATGCGGATTATCTCCTCACCTGCACGTTATGGGGTACTTTTGTTGACGAGACGGGACCTGAATTCGTGCCAAATTTGGACGGGCTCCCCCCGGTGACACCTCTCCCCCCACCGAGCACTCCACCCCTGCGTTTCCAGCAGACCACTGTGGTACACACTCCCGATAGGAAAACTGGAGGCAGTACCACCCCGGCCCACAGTCAGTCCCACCCCCCTGTCCCTTGCACCCCCCCCGCGCGCCGCCCACCCCACCTGGATCGCCAGGTCTCCCACCACACCCCCAGCCGCACCCTCAGCGCCAGTCATCGCACCGTGAGGGAGCAGGAGGAGGAAAGCGCCTATCTCAGCCATCTCACGGAGGTGTACAACTTCAAGACCCCTTCGTCAACCCCAATAGGATCCACCCGCTCCGTCTTGACGCAGTCGACGAAGCGAAAGCACCTCCGTGATACCCCAGGGCGTATGGTCTCCCAGGCCTCTCCGGTTCAAGCCCTTTCTCAGGCCTTGCTCCTCAAAAAACTGAACCAGATTCCAGAAACAGAGCAGGAGGAATGTAAAAACGTCCCGTCGTCTTTGGCTACCCCGTTTCTACGTTTTCTGGATGAAGTCGGCGGGGATGAAACGACCCAGTCCATCGATCGGGGAAGTCGTTCTGGCTCGAATTCACTATTGCTGCAGGCGGGTATCGTGTGCACCCCTCCCTCCACCCCTCCCATCGATCGTCACTCCCTGAAGCGCGCACGCGAGGAGGAGGTGTATGTGTCGGAGACTGCGGAGCCCCCCGCCGGTCCCATGATGCGGTGGAATGCTGGAGAAGAAGGGAGCCGGAGCTGGAGTGGTATTGCCCCGTGGAATCCCTCACGCTCGGGTAAAACCAGCGAGGGCGGCACGATCCCCTCTCGTAACGGCGGGAGTGCGGCCAGTAAAGTGCTGGCGGCGAACACGCTAGTCCCGGAGACAGTGGTGAACACCCTGAAGGAGTATGCCACTTCGACCGAAGGACGGGACTCCCCCAACGCCTTTCGGGGCTCTCTCATAGGCGACAGTGAAACTGTGTCGGCCCGCACCACCACAGATCGGCAAGAGGAGAGGAAGAGGCAGGTGGGTGAGATTATTCCTGTCGATAGTGTGGCAACTTCTCAAGAGGCGCCCTTCTCCCAACCGCAGCGATTGACCACCGACGAAGGGGGAGAGGCACAGCCGGCCAGAATTGGCAGCAGTGTATCACCGCCCCCGCAGGAAATCACTACTGTCCTTGTCAACAGCCAAGAGTCCTCTAAAGGGGAAATGAAAAAGGTTCAACGAGTCCATTCCGTCTCCAAGCCACTCAGTCTCGCCAGTCGCAGCGTCACGCCTTTGCCAGATCATAATCAGCCCCCTCAGAATGAAGAACGTCTGGCGGTGTATCTGCTTCATGATGTACCATCTCGTCAATCCCTCATAGATGTTTGTCAAAGTACAGTCATGGAAGGGACTTCTAGTCCTCTTGTCGCCATCACACAGGACGTGAGAGAAGCGGCGGTGGTGGTGGCCTCAGAGATCAACAGTAGAGAATCCATTCTCTGCGGTATAGCGGCGGGTAAATGGATCGTGCAACCCACATGGCTTCAAAAGGTGACAGATTACATCACCCACAACGCCCCTTCAGGGCCCCTCACCAAGAAGCAGAGTCTGGAGTGGCGTCACCTCTTCACCTCTTGGCTACCCTCGTCGGAGTGGAATTTGGAGAAGTTCACCGCCACTGTCCCGGAGCCCCACAGTGGCGAAAAGGAGGAAGTCTTGCAGTCGTACTGGTTGAACCGCGGCCTTGCCAAGGCCTGCACCGTGCGCCGCGAGCTGCGGGAGAGACGCAGTCAGTTGGTACTGCAGGAGCACACGTTTGTCATACTCACACCTCTGTATAGTCACACCACCGCCAAAAAACGACCACGAGACTCTAACGGAGAGGAGACGTATGTTCCTTCCTACCCTGATGCGGTTCGTTCCATCATGCGGGTGATCCGTGCCGGTGGGGGATCGGTGTCGCTGGTGGCAGGTCTCTTGCCGGAGGGAAGTGCGATGCCAGTGGGAGCGGATTCCCTTCCCTACACTCATTTGGTTCCTTTGAAACATGACGGGGAGTCCCACCCACACTCTCACTCCAGGGCAGTTTGTGCCCTTTCCTCCACCTCCATTGTAACGGACTTGCAGATCCTTCTTCTCTCTCAAGTGGTGAACCGAATCATCACCTCCGCCGTAGTGGAGTTCTTGGTGGATTCCAGTGAAAAACTTCGGGTGAAAGTAGGCCATCGCGGAAAGAAGAAAAAGACGGTTCTCCCCTTTGGGGATTGGCTTCAAGAACTTCAGCAGGTCATCACCTCTCCCTCTGACACTTATCTGCAGTCGATCGACCGCTCCGAAGAGGAGATCCAAACCTATTACTTTATGAAGCGCACGGTGCAGCTCGCAGGTCACCTCTTGCTGTCTTCCGCTGCCCACCCCACCCGCAACTCCTTCTCTCCTCTCCCCCAACAGACCGTTTCCCTCCCATTGGTGAGCCACAATAGTTTGGATTCGGAGTGGAAAGCGTTCATGGAGACCACGGTGCTGCCGGTCTTAAAACCCTTAACAGAAGCCCAGGGAAAGTTGATTAAACAATTTATTTCTTCCCCTGATTCCCACCAGCATTCTCGGGCCCCTTTTACTCTGCACTTTAAACACATAGATTACATCGCCAGCACGATTGCGACCATAGACCATCCCAACGTCACCCTTGCCTCTTTCGACTTGTAAATTAAATATTACAGATTTTTAATTTTTAATTCCCCGTTTGTGCTACTTTAGAGAATATTTTGCTAAAAAAAGTTGTTGGGTTTGTCTTATTAATGCTATTTTTGTTCTTCCATACTCTTCTCCCCCTCCTTTCTGTCGCATTAAAGATAACACTACTTACAAGTCGTTTACTTTTTTTTTCTTCTTTTTTATTTTACTCTATTATTATTATTATTATTATTATTACAAATGTCTATCGCTGTCGGTATTGATTTGGGCACGACCTACTCCTGCGTCGGCGTCTTCAAGAATGACCAGGTGGAGATTATCGCCAACGACCAGGGTAACCGTACCACCCCCTCCTACGTCGCCTTCACCGAGACGGAGCGTCTGGTCGGTGATGCCGCCAAGAATCAGGTGGCCATGAACCCCCTCAACACCATCTTTGATGCCAAGCGCATGATTGGCCGCAAGTTCGATGACCCCGACTTGCAGTCCGACATGAAGCACTGGCCCTTCAAGGTGACGGTGAAGGAGGGTAAGCCGGTGGTGGTGGTGGACTACCAGGGCGACCAGAAGTCCTTCTCCCCCGAGGAAATCTCTGCCATGGTGCTCGGCAAGATGAAGGAGGTGGCGGAAGCCTACTGCGGCGAGTCGGTCACCAAGGCCGTCATCACCGTCCCCGCCTACTTCAACGACTCTCAGCGTCAGGCCACCAAGGACGCCGGTACAATTGCCGGCTTAGAGGTGCTCCGTATCATTAACGAGCCCACCGCGGCCGCTATTGCCTACGGTATCGACAAGAAGACCAACGGCGAGAAGAA
Organism: Angomonas desouzai; assembly: GCA_000482185.1. Taxonomy (NCBI): domain Eukaryota; phylum Euglenozoa; class Kinetoplastea; order Trypanosomatida; family Trypanosomatidae; genus Angomonas; species Angomonas desouzai. The sequence continues at coordinate 3,995 of AUXL01000186.1, read as the reverse complement.
TGTGCTCATTTTCGATCTCGGCGGCGGTACGTTCGATGTGACCCTTCTGACCATTGACGACGGCATCTTTACCGTCAAGGCCACCGCTGGTGATACCCATCTCGGTGGTGAGGACTTTGATAACCGTCTCGTAGACTACTTTGCGATGGAATTCAAGACCCGCTGTGGCAAGGACTGCCGCACCAACGCCCGTGCCACCCGCCGTCTGCGCACTGCCTGCGAGCGCCTCAAGCGTGCCCTCTCTAGCTCCACCACCGCCAACATCGAGATCGACGCCCTCTTTGAAGGACACGACTTCTTCTCCAAGATCACTCGTGCCCGCTTCGAGGAGATGCTCCGCTCCGACTTTGAGCGCTGCCTCGAGCCCGTCAAGAAGGTGCTCGCCGATAGTGATCTCAAGACCTCTGATGTGCACGACATCGTCCTCGTCGGTGGCTCCACCCGTATCCCTAAGGTGCAGCAGATCGTCAGCGACTTCTTTGGCGGAAAGGAGCTCAACCGCTCCATCAACCCCGATGAGGCCGTCGCCTACGGCGCCGCGGTCCAGGCCCACATGCTCTCCGGCGGCCGCAGTGAGAAGACCGACGGTCTCCTCCTGCTCGATGTAACCCCTCTCTCCCTTGGCGTGGAAACCGCCGGTGGTGTCATGTCCGTGCTCATCCCCCGTAACTCGACGATGCCTGTCCAAAAGTCCCAGACCTTCTCCAACAACGCCGATGGCCAGACCCAGGTGGAGATCAAGGTGTACCAGGGAGAGCGCCCGTTGGTGTCGCAGTGCGAGTGCCTCGGTACCTTCACCCTGACCGACATCCCCCCTCTGCCCCGCGGTAAGGTCCGCATCACCGTCTCCTTCGACGTCAACACCGATGGTATCCTCGTCGTCAGCGCCGTGGAGGAGAGCAAGGGTAAGACCTCCGTCATCACCATCGCCAACGACAAGGGTAGTCTGACGAAGGAGCAGATCGAGAAGATGGTGCAGGAGGCGGAGAAGTTCGCCGAGGAGGACCGCCTCAACGCCGCTCGTGTGGAGGCCCGCAACATGCTCGAGAACTACACCTTCTCCATGCGCTCCACCCTCGATGACCCCGAGGTGATCAACGGTGTTGGCGCCGAGGACCGCGAGAAGATCCAGCAGGCCGTCAGCCTCGCCTCCAACTGGTTGGATGACAATCAGGACGCCACCAAGGAGGAGTACATGGAGCACACCAAGTCGATTGAGAACATTGCCAACCCGATTCTCTCCGAGTTCTACAAGAAGCGTGCCCTGGAGGCGGAGCGCAAGCCCGAGGCGGCCGAGGGTGCGGAGGGTGCGCAGGCCCCTGAGCCCGAAGACGTGGATTAAAGTTGGTTGTGTGTAACCAAGAAATTTTTTTAAAAGAGAAGAAAAATATAATAATGCGATAAAAACTCGTAAATTCGATAACCCCTTAAATATTATTAATGATTGCAATAAGCTCTAATGTGATACGAATAAATAAATATTAATACAAGAAGCGATGTACCAGGTATTCGTGAAGTAATTTCCGTATACGATGCTTTATCACTGTTATTTTTATTATTTCACAGAGGAGTGCAATTTTAACTATAAATTTATATATAAATGATTACTTTTTCAATTCTAGATTATTTTCTCTTCAAAAAAATACTTCCTTTTCCCCTTCTCTACTTCGTGTATTTCAACTAATGGTTCGTGTCTCCACTGCTAACTGTTTGATTATTATTATTTTCCCCCATTTTTTCCGTCTTTTTTTTTCCTAGTATAACCATCCTGATATTACTATAGTAGTCGGGCCCCGTTATGCAGGTTTCTATCCACAACCAGGTCCGCACCTTCAACCTTACGGCGGGGAAGTCGCTGCCGGAGTGGTTGGCGGAGCGCAAAAAGAATAAACGGCTGCGTCAAGACACGGAGAATCGGATAGAGTTGATGCAAGACTTGGAATTCCCCCACTGTAGCCGCTGTCTCTTTCGCTGCCCCAACGGCACCAACTTTTTCGCTGCGGGAGACTATCCCTATCGGCTCAAGTGCTTTGATGTGAATAATCTGAGTATGAAGTTTGCCTTTAACGCCGATATGATGATTCTTCAGGGCATTTCGCTCTCCAACGACTACCGCAAGTTTGTTCTTCGGGGGGAGGGAAGGACATTGACGTTTCACCACTCCGCCGCCATCACCGACCGCGTTCGTGTCCCTCATATGCAGCGCCACATCGCCTACAACCCTTTTACCGCGGAGCTGCTCTCCTGTGGGGTCTCCCCGGATATCGTCCGCATCAACTTGGAGACGGGCGCCTTCATGGAGAGCTATCACACCGATTTGGATGTCGTCGACCCCGAGGACGATGCGATATTCTCTATGGACCTTTTTACGAAAGGACCGGTGTCCGGGCTCGCCCTCCTCGCCGGGGGCGATGGGTACGTCGAGGCGTGGGATAGCCGTTCGGCCTCCCGTGCGGCGCGGCTGTCAGTCGTGCAGACCGTAGAGAGCAGCGGAAGGAGTTACCTCAAGCAAGGCAAAGAACTCCGTCACATTAGCATCGACGACGACAGCAACGGCCTAATGTTCTGTTGTGGGGATGAGAACGGAAAGGTGTATGTCTACGACGTCCGTCTGCAGAAGCCGCTCCTCGTCAAGGACCACATGAATAGTCTTCCCATTGTCAAGACCTACTTCTTCAAGGGCAAGAATAACTTTAGCGGGGAAACCAACCAGTTTATTGTCTCTGCGGATACCCGCTCGATTAAGGTGTGGGACAAGAATACGGGAAAGAACTTTACCTCCCTAGACGCCCCTGCGGAGGTGTTCGACTTTATGTTTCTCAAACGGGAGCACAACATCGCCGCCCCGCCCTACGCCACCGACGACAGTGGTGTGCTCGTCTTTTGCTGTGATATGCCGCGAGTACAGGTACACTTCATCCCCCAGCTCGCCCCCGCCCCCCGCTGGGCCTCCTTCCTCGACGTGGTCGCCGAGGAGCTGCACTCTGACAAGAGCGGCGGCGAGGGCGGCAGTGCCGGTGTGGGTAGCGAGCACATGGTGTATAGTGACTATACCTTTATCTCGCAAGAAAAGATGAAGGAGTTGGGCATCTCCGCGAGCGACATGGCGGACGGTAAGATCCGCCCGGTGATGCATGGCGCCTTCATTGAGAACAATCTCTTCCGCGAGTTACAGGCCGTCCTACGCCCCGCCGAGTACAGCAAGTTTGTCGAGGAGAATAAGAAACGAAAGATCAAGGAGAAGTGGGATGACCGTATTAGTAAGTTCAAGCGGGTAGAGACACCAGAGAATGATGAAATTACCCCCCTGGCCGCCGCCAAACAGGATCCCCGTTTCGCGAAGCAGATCGGCAACCGCGAGTCCCTCTTCGCCCTCGACCACAAGAACCCCGAGTACAAGCGACTGTTGCAAACCATCGCCGAGCGCCGTGTCAAGGCGAGTGAACGGCGTCAAAAGTATGAAAGTGATCTCTTCACGATTGTTCCCGATACGATGGGGGACGGCGAGGAGGGCGCCGAGGCCGCGGACCCCACCGCCCCTGTGGACGAGGCAAGGGCACAGCTCCGGGGGGTGCAGAGCAGCGGTAAGGTGAACCCCAAGAAGGACGCCCGCAAGAGGGGAAGAACGGCCTCGGCGAAGGATCAAAAGACGGTGACGATGTTCGAGGTGAGTAAAGGGAATAATGATATATTTGCGCAGAGTGAGAAGCACATTCACCACGAGCGGAAAAAGAAACGCGCGGAGGGACTGACGCTAGAGGAGCGGCTGAAGCGGATGAAGAAGTAACAGCATCACTGTATAGGGGTGACTGCTAAGAACTCATAATATGGTAATGACTATTTTTAAAAAACGTTTAAACATAATATTTATAAACATATAACAAAGGTTATTAACATTTTTTGTTTTGTTTTTGCTTTATACTTTTTCCTAGTGAAGGTCTTTTTATGAATTTTTAATTTACATCTCTCTTTCTCTCTCCTAATCTCTCTCAACG
>AUXL01000185.1:0-15625 GCA_000482185.1 Angomonas desouzai | reverse complement strand
CCCTCTATAGTTAATTCACTCTCTTTAGCACTAACGTTTCCACAGAGTATTCCACAGCGCGTTCTGTAATGTATTTCCATTATTATTATTATTATTATTATTATTATTAGGAAAGGGGCATTGGGGGTTGGTGCAGCGGAGGGCTCCCCACGGCTAGAGTGAGAGAGCAAAGGGACAGGTGCGGTCTTGTTGTTATTCATATTGTTATTATTATTATTAAAGTGGCCCATACCACTATTAGTTTGCACGGCGTAGGACGGAGGGAGGGAAGGGTGGGGGAGAATAGGAGTCGCCAGCGGTAAGAGGGAGAACCGCTCCGCCACTTGTGTATTAAGCGGAATAGAATAATTTACCTCTCCTTCCTTATTATTATTATTATTAAGGGAGTGATGGGGGGAGAAGATTAAGGAGCAGCTCTGTGCATAATGCTCCGCACTTTGCCTTAATAACGGAAGTAAAGAAGACCACTCTAATGGAGTGGTATCATTATTATTATTATTGTTATTAGTATTATAATGAGGGAGGAGAGATTGTATTTGTCTTGCGATAAAAGTATCAGTCAGATATTGAAATTTAGGCACCAATGCATTATCATTATTATTATCGGTGAAAAGAAGTTGGAGGACATACAAATCAAAGTACAGTTCTATCCAGAAATGCAATAGTCCACTCTGCATAGCTGACGTGTAGACTTCACCATTATTATTATTATTAGTATTAGAAGTTAGAAAGAGAGGTCTGAGTGTGAAGGAGAAGTCGCTTCTCCACGTACTGTGTAAGCGGCGGTAAGAGGGAGCGAAAGAAAAGAGAGAGGGAATGACGACGCCCATTCGAGTCCATTTCCTGACCACCATCCCCCCTCCATGAAGAGGATGATGATGATGTTTCATAGCGGTGATAGTAATACGTGTTGTTCTCCTCCAACGCGTCCATCGACTGCGAGAGGGATTGAAGAAGCAGAAAGAAGGCTTTAGAGAGGACACGAGGAACAGGGGTGGAGGAGGGAGCCCCAAGCGATGGTGATGGTGGGTAGCAAGAGGAGAAGAGCAGGGTGTAGTAGTCTTTCGTGATTCTCACAGATGTCGGAGATTCACTCGTAGAAGAGGAGAGAGAGAGTAATTTCAGTACACGGTCTTGATAGACTTGTAGTCTTTCTACCTCACAGATGGATTGGAATTCTTTCAAAAAAGGGGACAGTAAAATGTGTCCTGCACCGTGACTTCACACTTTTCCAAGACAAACAAAACATTCTTTTTGAGTTGCTCCAAGCTCTTGGAAAACGATTCCTTGATCTTATTATTATTGTTGTTGTTATTACTAAAATAATGTTCCATTTGGTAAATGCCGTTGAGAAGAGGAAACAACGTCTGTCTGGTTTTGTAAATAGAAAGACTATATAGAATGATTAACGCTTTTGGTGTATTATTATTATTATTATTATTATTATTATTATCGGTAGTAATAGAAGTTTTTTCTTTTAAATATTTGATGTTTTTATCTACTTTGGAATTCGTTAACAAAATCGCCTCAGAGAACCACTTCGATACCTTTTGGAGTAAATTAATAATAATATCATCTCTGTTATTATTTTCTTGACTGTTAATATTTTTATTATTGTGGTTTAACAAAGTAAGACTGTCGAGCAGGACACGCATCAGTACGGCGATAATAGTAGTTAAGAGAGAGTATGGATCGTCATGAAGGGTAGAAGAAGACTGGGAAAGTTGCTCCAGCAAAGCACCAGAAAATAAAGCGGTCTCATTGAATTGATTGTTATCTTTATTATTATTATTAGTTTGATTGGTCAAAAAGAGATTTTTATCCCATGAAAATACTTTTAAAATGGAATGTTTATATTTTTCCGTTTCGGTTAAAATGGAAATGATTTCATCGTATAATTCGTCTCTCTTTTTTACATTATTGTTATTATTTTCAGCGTTATTACTCTTTTCCCTTTCCGTAATAAGATTCATAATATAACAAAACACTTGTGCAGTAGAAGTATTATTATTATTACTATTATTATTACTTTGATTTATTATTGGTTGTATTAAGTCCAAAAAGCATTTTCCCTTCTTATTATTATTATGGTCATCAGTATCCGCTGTTATCTCGGTCCACTGACACAAGTGTTGGTGTAACACATACTGAAAAGTTTGCCATAATTTCAACAAAACGTTCTCTAAAGAGGAAAGTGAAAGAGACACCAAAAAGGCATTTTTCTGTTCATTAGGATTATTATTATTATTATTATTATGATGGTGGATGCAAATTTGATGAAATAATAAAATATGAAAGGGATTATACGTAAATTCTTTGATGAGCGTCGTTGTGAAAGGCTCTAGTCGCCTCTGTTGTAGAAGCTGCACAAATGGTAGTAAGCCATCTTTATTATTATTATTATTATTATTATTTATAGGATAGCTTTCAGTGGTAGGGGAGGAAGAGGGAGTACAAAAGGCGAGCAGCGCTTCATAATACTCTTCTTGTGAAACACTATTATTATTATTATTATTATTATTATTAGTGGTTTGGCCCTCTAATAGGAGTTGCTTTATCTGATGTACCGTAGAGGAAGAAGAAGATGACGTCAGTGGTACCCTTCTTCCTATATTATTATTATTCATATTATTGGTATAGTCACAAGGTCGGTCCAGCACCCGTAGGACAGCAGCGACGGTGGTGTGACACAACAGATACGAAAACACCGCTGTGAAAAGACTTACATAGGATCGATCTTGAAAAGAAGAAGGCACATCGTTGTTTTTACTATCTAATAGAGAAAGTAATGTAAACTTTAACGTTTCTTGATGTCGCTTACTCTGCGTTGAAGAGGAGATCTGAGAGAGATGAAAATACGTCTCACAGAGTCCTTTTTTCTCTTCTATTATTTGCTCTACCAATACTAAAAGAATCACCGCGGGGGAAACGTTAAGTTTACTGTGCTTTTCTACTTCATTATAGAGACTTTTATACTCCATCATTTTGTGTTTCGTAAAGTAACTTTCTATCTTTTGCGTATTATTTATATCAGCATTATTAGTATTATTATTATTATTAGTTTCGTTGGTGTCCTCTGAAAACAACAATCGTTCCGCATCGCTCTCAAAATTGTATTTATTTTTCTCTTCAGATTGAAATAAAATGGTCAACACTTCTTTGGTATTAGTGTTATTATTACCAGTGGGAAAGAGAAGAGAAAGAATCTCTAGTATTAACCCTATAATCAATACATCTTCTTCGTCATCATTGTGATGATTAATGTTATTTGTATTATTATTTTGTTGGTATTGTGCTAAATACAAGGAAGTTCGTTGATGCAGAAGTCCTTGCAATATCTTTCGTAGATGGAAAAGCATTTGTTTTTTGCACTGAAAAGAGAGGGAATGAAAGGTTTGTAGCTGATCTTTGATATAGTCTAAATTACTGTTATTATTATTAGTATTGTGCAGTGAAGTAAGACGGGTTTCGACACCCGCCAACGACTCCTGTTGTACGTTCTGTAATAGTAAACTAATATGCTTTAACTTATTTAAATTCTGACGTCGTTGTGCTACTAAAAAATCCTCATTATTATTGTCATGAAAATGATGAATCGATAAAAAAGTATTTTCAATTTGGAAGAAACGGTCTCGCGTGCGCCGAGTCCACGAGACCCAATCATCGCTGGGATCTTTTTTTACGTTATTATTATTATTATTATTACTTTTGTTGTTGGAAGAAGAAATTGGATTCACGGTGTTATTTTCGTACTGTGTAATACGATCGCAAATACTATTCAGACTAATAATCTCCTCGCACATTTTAATCATCTTCATCTGTTGTTCTTTTTTCACCGGATCCGCTTCTTCTCCCTCTTTGTTGTTCTCGTTATGCTGATGATAATTGTTTTGTTTATCGATTTCCTTCAAGTCTTCTTCCAGTCGGAGGAGCTGCTCGCCGACCTCCTTGACAGAGTAATTAAGAAATAGCTGTTTGACCTCATATTGTATTTCAGACGCGCTTTGAACAGTGGTGGCACCTACTTGGAGCATGGAGGGAGGGAGTTTCCTAGTTTAATGTAGTAATAATTAAGCAATAAACTGAAGGAGAGAAGAGAGACAAAATATAAAAAGAAACACACGTCAAAGCAAATAAGCACCTATCTTATCAAGCACAATAACAACAAAAACAATAATGTGTACACCATATATTATACTTTACACACTACCCCCCACCGGTAGTATTCTTCCTTTCTCTCCTCCCTCCCTTCATGGTGGCCTCGCTGTCCCACCACCCACAGTAGGGCCCTGTGAGCCTTAGTCCCTCTCCCTCATAGAGGTACCCCGCGACTCGGTAATAGTGCGCGAGATAATGCCGTCGGCCGAGACCGTAGCGATCGATATCCAGTAACAAGGAAGGGAGAAGAGAGAGAAGGGAGAGGGAGGGAGACTGGTGTCCGTCGGTGTTGTCCCCTGCCGCCGTCAGTAGAGAGGAGGGAATATAATACACACCCATTTCACTACTCTGAGGGAAGGCGTGTTGGTGTAGAAGGGCTTCTATCTGGCTGGGATCCAGCAGCAGGGAAGGAGAGTTATCTTTTGTATGGTGGAAGGAACGGCTTTGAAAGAGGTACTGAACCCGTCGTCTAGCGTAAGTCTGCAGATAGTAAGGCAGCTGCACGGGATCCACCGTAGGAGCCCCATACCCTCCCCGCCGACGTGCCTTGGAGGACGGCTGTGGGTACACCTTCTTTGCTTCTTTCCGGATATAATAATGGTACACCACATTCAGCGAGGGACTGTAAAAGAAGAAGGAATGGGTAAACAGTTTAATAGAGTTGAGTATCTCTTCTCCGTCGAATAAAAACCACAGAAACGGATCGTAGTAGTTATTGACGATCGATAAATGGGTGAGGGCGTGAGAGAAGGAGAAGCCGCCGGCGAGGAAGGGCTGAGGGAGGTAGTGCTTCTCATAGTCCCGGAATAGAAAGAAGGACGTCGCCTTATCCTTCTCTTTCCTTTCTCCTTTCTCTTGTTTTAATGTGGTGAGACTCACGGGGGAAAATCCATCGGTGAACTGTAAATTCAAATAAAAAGGATTTTCATTATTCTTGTCAGCATTATGATCGACAACAATACCACTAAAGCGCGGATAGCTATAATTCTCAATAAACACAGACTGACAGAGATACGTCGTCTTGTTAAACTGATAAAACGATTTACTATTATTATTAGTATTATTATCTTTTCTTTCCATTTGGGGTTCATACTGTAACGGATAGTGCGACAAGACCGTTTTCCGACTAAAATTATACTTGGAAAAGAGTATCACCAAGGCAGAGTCAAAGAAGGGAATGAACCGACTGTGCGAGTCCACCTTGAGGGCATAACTCTCCCCCTGGTAGAGTAATACAATACTAAGGAAACGACCAAAGGTAGGGCCACTGCTGAGCCGGGGGGATACCCTTCGTACTCTTATCATAGACGCAAAGGTGCACCACTGTGGATGAAGGGTGTCGTTAGTATTGTTGTTATCATTTAAGTGATGATATCCCTCGTAGGTGCAGGGGAGGGGGACCCGTGCCTGCCAGGGCATACAGCTCGCATCCAGCCCGCCCTCCTCCCAGTGAAAATCATACTTGCGATGCCGACGACGGTGACCCTCCGACCCCCTTTCTCCCGCGTCATAAAACATTTGTCGTTTCTTTTCACTCTCCGCCTCCGCGGCATTATAGTGTTGCTCCGCTATCCCAATAGACAGGCGGGATCGATACTTTGCCTTGAGTAGAATATCCAACACCGTCCGTGGACACTCCTCGTCGCGGTAACTGGCGATGCTAATAAAGATGGTACTAAAGCGCTCCAATGCGTAGGGGGAGGTGGTGTCTCCTTTACTAGTGGGAGAGGGGTACTGGGAGAGCTGGCCTGGCTCCACCTCCAGGGCCGCCTCGATGGAAGAAAGATGGGGCTGTAACTGCTGTGTAAAGTAGGAAGAGGGGATCACACCGCGCAGTGGGGGTCTAGTGACGGTGGAGAGCGTGGCGGAAAACTCTTCTCCTATCGCCTCCCAGGAGGAAAAGAACGCCTCACCGTCCTCTTTGCTTTCTTTCAGGTGAAAGAGCTGCTCATAGAGCAGATTGTTAGACTGCAGTCGCTGCAGGGGGTAGTAGGGTTTATAATTCAATACCGAGAGGAGAGTAGGGGGTAATGGCTCCATGCAGCTTTTTCCATCCTTTCCTTCCTCGAGCCCTAGCACACATGTGGTCGACCGGTGACGGGTGGAAAGTAAAGAAAAGGGTTCATGAGGGGCATAAGACAGCACTTCCTCTTCCTTCAAACGTTTACGCTCTTTAGGCATGAAGGGGGTGTATCGGTACTGGAAGAGTCGCTCCCTTTCCCTCTCCTCCAGCTGCGGTGCCAGCACGGCCGCCGTCCGTAGGTTCACTAAGGGGGTAGAGGAGGACCGTGGGGTGTGGTGGTGATGAAAGACCAATAGAGAACAGAAATTGTCCTTCCCATCTTTACTCTTCCCTTCTTCCCCCTGTGGAGGGTACTGGTAGTGGGGCGGGAAGGCCGGTACGGCATCCTCTGAGGGAAGCACAGGGGGATACACGATGGGAAAGACCTTCCCCGGTGATTTCTCACTCTCTATATATTGAAGAATATACTGTGTACACTCTGCGTGAAGTCTATTCCCCTCCTTTCCTCCTCCCTTCTGCTTTGTGTTGTTTAGATGCTGTTGGATGGCATTAAGATAGAGCGGTATTTGCTCTAGTGCTTCCACCAGCCTCAACCGCTGTTCCTCTGGTGGGGTCGCCGCGCGAAACTTTACATATCGCCCCTCACTCTGATTATAACGGTAATAGTGTAGATGTTCCTCCAGGTGCGGCACCAACGCCTCTCTCTTGTCGATGATGTACTCCTTCATGGTGGCGGCAAAGTAAAAGTACCGTTCCTTCTCCGGGTAGTGGTGCAGCATCGCTTCGGTGTCTTGTAGGTAGTCATAGAAAAGGGTGTTCTTTTCGGTTCGTGCAGTGGTAAAGGCATCTGGGCTACCGTCACGGCTAGCGGGGAGGAGCCAGTGGAAGAGGCGATAGGACCACCTCAAACTATGAAAGGAAACACTGTTCTGAATGTTGTTGTTGGAGTCGTCGACCGACTTTTCTCTATCGGTATACTCCTCAACCCCTTCCACCGTCCCCCAGTCCACCTCAAAGGAGAGACGATAGAGAAAGGCTAAGAAGAGCACTAGTGTGAAGCAAAAGAGCGGAAGGAGTATTAACAGCAGGACAATACTTAGCGGACGGGTTTGATGCTCTACAGTGTATAAATATCCTTTACTACGGAGGGAGTGCCACACTTTTTTAAAAGTATCGCTGGTAGAATAGCAGTGCAACGGACACTAAAGGAGAGCAGAGACGGCGGAGACGAGAGGAAGATGGACGGCGGGAGAACTTTTGCGTCTTCTGCAGTGGACCCTAGGACGGTCACCACCGCTGTTTCCTCACTGCCGCAGGGAGGACATTCTAGATTGTGATTTCTCACTACAAAAAGAATTCGATCGAGATTCTATATGGAAATGGGGATGGAGATTCCTGTCTCCATGGCTATTGGGAGAGAAGGGGGAGTAGGGGGAAATGAAATTCAAAAGCAAGAAGGATGCTTCCCGTCCGTTTAATAGAAGCAAGCACACGAACCATCAAAACTTAATTACTATTTTTTTCCTTTTGTTAGTCGTTATTTAATACTGTATAATACAACACACTCACTTTATGAAGTCTCTCCCTTCATTACAGCCACGGCTGCCCTCCCTCCCCCAGCAGCTCCCAGTACTGCTGCAGCATCCGTCGCTTTCCGATACCATACGGACCGTTGGCCTTCTTTAAGGCCGCGGACAGTTTTTGACTGGTATCTTTTTGCATCTTTTCCAATCTCGAGAGGGTTTTATTCCACAGCACCGCGTCTGCCTCAATCTCCTTCTCTCGGGGGGACGGAGTGGTGGTGGTCGGCTTCTTGGAGAGCTCCTCTTCCTCTTGGTCGTCGTTATCTTTCGTCTTCATCAGCTCCGCCTTCTTTCGCCGCTGTTCCTCTTTGTACCGTTTCTCCTCCTTTACCCATTCATTAGCGGCGGTGTAGTACGTCGTTAATGTGTCCTCCATACGGAAGCGGTAGGCGACGGCCTCGGTGGGGGCGTACAGGTTCCATCCCGCGGTGAAGAGACGGGCACTGAGATAGACATTGAAGTCATCACTGGTGTCATCAATGATCTGTAGAGACGGATCGAGAGGAACGGCAGGGGGGAAGTGAAAGACACTGTCCTCCTCTTCCTTATTGCCTTTCCCGCCTTGGAATACCACGCGAGTTTGCTGCGCGGAGGGGATCTCAAAAAAGGTCTCGGCGACGGTGAAGATGAAATCCGAGTCCAAGACTCCCTGTAAGAGGCTGCTGGTGTTGACATCCCCGTTTGGAAGAGGTACGGCGCGGTGAATGGTGGCCCCTCCCTCCACCGAGGTCAGCGGAGAGAGAGAGGAGGGGGCGGTGGCCAGGGAGGCACGGCGCTGACGACAGTCATTATCGTCCTTCATCCGTCTAGGGGCGGTATAGTTGGCGCAATGCAAGGCGGACTCTTTTTTCACTAATCTTGAGGTATTGTCCTCAGGACAGAGAAGAGGAAAGTCTATCAACGCCTCTTGACAGCGACGCTGGCGACAGTGATTGACGGGCACCTTTCCGTCCGCTGTACCCTTTTCCTCTCCCTTGCCTTCCAGCAAGAACTGATTCCGCTGCATAAAGTGGTTTAATTTGTCTTGCAGCTTTGTTTGATGATTGTAAAACCAACATCGCTCATAGAGGTCCTTGAGAATGTCATTCTTTCCTAACCCCACAAAACTTTGACAGCTCTTTTGGAGCAACAAGGCGTACTCCTTATCAAAGGAAATTTCATCGTTTTCATTCTTGGATAAATTATTGCCCAACAGAAAGTGAGACACCTCCTCCGCGGAGAGCGTGTTCCTCAGATCGATCGCGAAGAGAGGAGGCATGGTGGTGCTGTGGTCCTTCTTGGTGATGGGAAACAGCTGGGCGAGGTAGAACCCCTCCGCCGTCTGCGACTTGTACTGTGCAACCTCTTCAGCGGTGAAATGCGCACCGTTGTCCAACTCTTCATGCGCCCACAGTGGCACCGCCATGTGCACCGCGGCGTAGTAGTTACTATCAATATGAGCCTGCAGGCGTATTCTGGGATTGCGGCTCGACATGGCCTTCTCCCGTGCCGCCTTCCCCGCGGGGGTCTTCCCATGTGCGTGGAGGTCCTTCATCACGGCCATAATCACCCGCACGAGCTCTCGGGGGGTGAGGGACTTGGGGGGAGCGGTGAGCACGGCTTGGTGGGGGGTGAGGGTGTGGGTGTACTGCACCCGCAGTCGCCAGTCCCACCCCGGGGCCAGCACGACACCAGGGCCCAGCACCATCACATACGTCTCCCCTCGATAGAGGGAGAGAAGGGCATGGAGTAGGGCGGGCTTTGAGGAGTAGCGGGAGCCGTGGCGGGCGCGGTAGTATTCTTCTTCCAGAAAAGGTGCAAAGGTGCTGCGGCGGCGGATATGACGGTCAAGGCCTTCGCCGGTAAATGGGGCGGCGGTGCCGTTGGGCTCCGAGAGCGGGAAGAGCAGTGGCTTACTACGGATGTTATCCTTATAGGAAAAGGAAAACCGTTCCTCCTGTTCATTCGAGACAAACTCCCCCGGCACACAGGAAAACACAAACGACTCCTCAAACACAAACTTGGCGCTGTTGGTGGCGTCGTAGTACTGCTCAGTCGCATTCTTCAGATAAAGTCCTCCGCTGGGTTGACGTCCTTCTTGGGCCTATAGAGCTCCAACTCCAGCACACCGGTGAAGAGGGCGACGGGCCAGCGGGCGTGGCGGTAGGCAGAGCGGACAGACTGACTGCATCGGGTCATGGAGGACCGCAGTCGATGCGCCACCTCGGTCGGGGACTGATCCCTCGCGCCGAGGGTGAGCATCTCCATGCGGTCCGGAATCGCAAGGAGAAAGATGCTGCTCTCGAGTCCGTACCCCCGGCGGGTGATGGCGCCCGGTTCCCAGAAGAGGCGGGAGTGCGTAGTGTACTGCGAGTCGGTGTCCTTATACTCCCTCTCCGCCTCCGCATTTAGGCGCGCCAGCTCCCCTATCTGACTCTCCTCCTCCTTGTTAATCGAGGAGAACAGGTTTTCGTTGATCTCCTTACCAAGGCCGGCGTGGTAGCCCTGGAGGGCGTGCTGTCCGGGCAGCTGGTAGTGGTACTGCAGGAGTTCCTCTGGGGTCGTCACCGCCGCTTCATCAATGCGGAAGTGTTTCTTATATCGGTCTAACTCCTCTTGCATTTGTTTCACACGGCCCTTCACCGACTCGGGCAGCCAGTCCTCCTCATCACCCCCATTAGGATTCTTAGTTTCCTCCGCTTTGGTAGTGTCGACAGTGATGTTGTGTGCCTTGGTGTAGGCCTTGAGCGCCTCTAACAGCAGCGTGAAGTCCTTTAGTTCTGGCTCCTCGGAGGGCTCCCTGGGCTTCTCTTGCTTGGAGTTCCCCTTGGTTGGGGTGACAGCAGTATTGGAGGTGGCGGTATAGATACACCACAGAGGGAGAATGAAAAGGAAAAGAGCTACGATAAGAGAAAGGCGCTTGCGGTAGCGTAGACCCTTCGCACGGAGATACTGTTTCCGGATAAAGTGCATCATGATTTTAATATTACTTTTTTATTATTACGTTTTGCTATTTTCTTCTATTATAATTAGTAAAAAGGACAGAAAAGGAGATATGACCAATGATAAGATACCAACATTTCAACGGCAACAAAACCCCACACAACATAATAATCTAGATACATCGATAAGTTGAACATCCACGGGTTATTGTGGTGGTATTATAAAGTGCACAGAAAGTGTATCAAAGAACTATGAATGACTCAACGCGAATTAATAGAGATGAAACGCAACAAACCTAAAAGTAGTAAGGGAACTTCCAAATCGTGACGACGGGTCGGGTTCACGAACGCGTTAATGTCATCTATCCTTTTTTTTTTTCTAACAGCAACCACCGCCGCCCTCCGCGTTATTCGCGTTACCCCCCGCCATACGGGCCGCGTCCGCCTCCCGCATCGTCGACGGTGTCACCAAGAAAGGGTTGGTGCGGTTCATGCTAGCGTTCATCGGTACCCCGGAGGCACCCTCTTCGACAATATCCGGTCCGGGAAGGGCGGTCGCCACCTGACGAAACATCGCCTTAATCCCAGCCCCCGTTTTGGCGCTGACCTCTGCAAAGAGACAGTTCTGCGACTCTGCCTTTTGCTGGGCCTCCTCCGCGCTCACCTCTCGCCCATCGACCGCCAGGTCCTTCTTATTCCCGACTAGGATAATGACCACCTCGTTCCCCCGCTCCGCCCGTACATCCTCCACCCACTTGAAGCTATTCACAAAGGAGTTGCGGTTGGCGATGTCGTAGACGACGATGGTGGCGGCACTGTTACGGATGTAATTGGGGATAAGGGAGCGGAACCGCTCCTGTCCGGCGGTATCCCAGACGTGCAGTCTGGCGTGATAGGGCACTACCTTGGTGGTCTTGGCCTCCTCTCCCGCCGGGGACTGCGCGACCTCTTTTAACGGGACTTCCTTCTCCATGTACACCGTCTTGGAGGCAAAGTCGATACCAATGGTGGCCTGGTACTGACCGTCAAAGGTGTCGTACATGAAGCGGGTGATGATGCTGGTCTTGCCGACCGACTGGTCGCCCAGCAGAACGATCTTGTGCTTGACGGAGGGCAGCTCAGCGTTGGTGCTCTCCATGGAGACGGTGACTATAGGACTAAAAGTGAGATTTCTAAACTGAAGGGAGGGAAAAGGTAAGATATAAAGAAAGTCCAAACGTAGAGAGGGTAAAAAGAAAAACTGTACAAAGACAAAATAAATTAAAAGTAAACAAGAAATTTGTGTGTATTGATTGATTATCATCCATCTTTTGTGATTTAGTATTATTCGTTACTAAAGTAGTTTAGTTTTCTATGTTCACTATTATATAGAAGTATTTTTTTAATATATTTTTTTTTGAAGCTTCTATGAGGGAGGCGCACCCTTCTTGTAGTCGGCAGCCAACTTGAGAATAAACTCCTTTATCTTCCGCCGCTGCTGGGGTAGGGTAGTGGAGAGGGAGAGGTGGGCGTGGAGCATCTCCACCTGCTCCGCCGTCACCAGGCCCGTCCGCAGGAACCCCTCACTGAGCTGCGGGAACAGCCGCATATACGGCTCCGATACCAAATAGGAGAGACTCTCCTGTTCCGCGGGGACCATATTCGTCACAATCAAGTACCGCACCAGACCGGTGAACAGCAACACATGCATCGTTTGGGTGACTTCGGCGAGTTCGGGGGAGTATTTGGGGGTGCCGATGGGGGGCACAATAATGTTAAAGAATTGCATCATGACGTGGGTGGTGCCTCTGGTGTCGGTGTCCGCCTCAAAGAGCATCGTAACGAGCTGCACGGCGGACCGGAGGAGCTGCGGCTCCGCCTCCCAGCGACCCTCCTTCTCCAGCACCTGCACCCGCATGAACGTCAGCACATCCTTAGTAAAGAACATCCACTGCTTCTCCTCGTTTACTTCTGCGTTGGTGGGCTTACGCCTCTTTGGCAGTCGTTGCTCCTTCCTTCGTTTCTCCTCTCCGTGATGCGCAAAGTACGCCCCTAGCACATCGAACACGCCGTAGAGGGTATGCGGCCGGTCTTGACAGGACTTGAAGAGAAAGTCAGTAGTCAAGTTTCGGAAGGACTGCAGTGGGACGTTATGGCAGCTCTGCTTCAGTCCGGAGAGGAGTGTTTGGAACTGCTCTGGCGAGAGGAGCTCCCCCAGGGTGCCTAGTATTTGGTAGAGGGACTGTCGCATGCTATGAAGGGTGATGCGGGACCGGCGGACGTGTCCCGCCACGGCGGAGGCGTCTACTCCCCGCGAAGGGGCGCTGTTCTGCTGCCGGTCCTGGTTCGATTCGTTGGAGTCCATAATACCCCGGAAGGTGGGGTTGAAGTCGGCTGGGGTGAGGGAGTGCAGAATGTCAATTAATCGGAGCAGCACATCCGCAATGGATGTCGCGATTTCGACGGAGTAGGCGCATGGTTTGGTCCGTCGGAGGACGGCGGCCACCGTCGAGAGGGCCGATTCGAGCATCATCCGTCGATCGTTATTGTCCTTTTCATTGACCTCCAACATAATCACAAAGTCCCGCTTAAACATGGTGCCACACTCCTCGATGAGGATACGCACGACGGGCTGGAGCATCGAGCGGAGGTACTCGTTCCGTTCGTTATCGGGGGCAAAATTCAACAGACTCGTCATCGCCTCATACACAAGGGCTCTTTCCTGGAAGACGAGTCGCACCACTAACATCTCCGATCGACGCACCATCTCTGGCAGATACGGAGTGAGCCGTCTACCGTAATTAACAGAGAGGGAGACAAACAGTGTAAAGATGCGTCGGCGGGCGGCATCCTCATCGGGGTCCATCCCCTTTGGCCGGGGTTCCGACATGATTGAAAATAAAAGATCCATCGACTCGGCCCAGATGGTCGCCTCGCAGCTCGGTGCCTCACTCTTCCAGAAGCAGGCCAGCATGTTGTAGAAGAGAGGTAGCAGCACCTCATCCCGTGGCATCAGACCCATCAGATGGTGGAAGCTGTCCAGAACGTAGCGGTCCGAGCTCTTGAAGGCGGGGGAGAGCGCTTCTAGCATGTAGGTGGTCGCCTCCCACTCGGAGTAGGTGCGACTACGGTGGGTGACGTTGCCCCTCACGGTGCGGGGGTCCTCCGGCTTCCCTCGGGGGTGGCACAGCTCCTGCAGCAGACTATAAATGTACTCACAGATACCATCGGGAAACAGCTCTGCCACCGTCTCCAACACCTTTCGTGCGGACCCTCTAAAGTTGGATAGGGTTTGCACAAAGAAAATAACAGAGTCGCACTGCTCCTGCGAGAGTAACACGCCTTCCTCTACCCACCCCAGCTCCGGGTGGAACTGCTCCTTAGGCACTAACTGACGCAACGCGTGAAGGAAGGCGGGGACATCGATTTCATAGTACACCGACTTGTCAAACACAGAGAAGAGGTCCATCACCTGTGAGGCAAAGAGAATGCTCGGCACCCGAAGCACCGCCGTCAGCCCCCGCGCCACGATCGGTCCAAAAGTCTGAATCCCTTTCCGTGGAATCTCCTGCAAAAGGTCAAGCACTTCCCCAATCACGTTGGCGTCGCCTTGATTAATAAACTCTACCACACACCCCATCAAGTAAGTTAGAATACCACGCAGAAAGGGCACCTGACTTTCCTGGTTGAAGTCGGCGGCTCGCAGAATAGCGGCAGCGGCCCCAATGGCCACCCGCAGTGCCGGCCGCCACACGAGCATGGTGGAGATGGTGTCCTCGACGAAGACCGCCGCCCACACCCCCGGGTCGCACTGCGAGACTAATATCCCATACCCCTCCAGCAGCAAATCCACCTCTCTCTCGGCGTTAGGGGGGTAGGCCTGCGACCCCGCCCCGCCGGCGAGGGTGTAGAAGTAAAACAAGGTGTTGGTGATCACGGTGAGCATAAAGGGGGCACACGCGAGGACCGTGCGGCGGAGACCGCCCGCCTTACCGGGGGGTATCTGGTTGAAGTCGGGCTCTAGAAAGGACTGTATAAGAGCGTAGAAGAGACGCACCCGCTGCGGGGAGAGAGGGGACTGCGACAGCGACTGCACCGCCAGCTGCACCGCATCGGTCTGGTAGACTGGTTGACTGTAGGAGTTGTGCTTTCGATCGGTATTCGACACCTGCGCGTTGTTTCCCAGTGGGGCGATGAAATCTAACAGCTGCACAAAAAAGGTAAAGGAATTGTCCCCTGGTTGATGATAGACGCTCGCAATGAGCAACTCCATCGTGCTAGCAGCGACGGTGGGGTGCAGCACCTCAACCCTCGAATACCAGTTCGCGATATCCTTCAAGGGGAAGTCGCCTACACTCATGCGATTGGTCGCCAGGGCGTTTTTGAGGAGGACGGCGCCGTAGGCCTGAACGGAGGGGTTCACGCCTTTGATTTGAAGTAGACCTAATCCAATATCCGCGCAGAGACGACGGTCTAGGGAGGCTTCAAATTCTAATAGCTGTCTCGTGGTCTGGCGACGGACGTCATTGCTCAAGTCGGAACCCTGGTAGTAGACCGTGTTGAGCAGCTGGAGTGCGGTCTCTATGGTAGGAGGGAGATGGTCCCCCTGCATGTATCTATGGCACTATTACTGTTATACTTTTTGTAGATATAGTTTTAGTTTCTCAGCTAGCGAAAGAGAAGGGGAATTAGTATAGTTTCACAGAGCTATTCACAATTCCTTTTAATTATTTTTGAAATAAAAACACAGCAACCAAAAAAAATTAGATACACCGTTTAACCCGTTAGGTATTTATATGTGTGACACAAAGAAAAAAAGAGAGACACAAAATAGTTTAGAAACTACTTTGTTTTACGCACTAGGAGCCCCACTCTTCTTCATATCCTCCTTCTGCCACGTCTCTACATTCTTTCTAAAATCGACCACAAATTCATCAAATTCATGTCGTCGCACATCCTTC
>AUXL01000184.1:0-15640 GCA_000482185.1 Angomonas desouzai | reverse complement strand
CACAATTTTTTCCTAACTTTCCTCCCCTTTTCGCATTTACACCCTTGTTAAATTAGAGTGAAACGTTTCCCCCTTCAACCTTTTAATTCCATTCCCTTTTCTACCTCCTCTTTTTTCTTTTTGTGTCTAACTTAGGTGAAACCTATTCTTTTCTAACAGTTTTTTTTTTCCCTTTTATACCCTTTTGCAATGAGTCTTCTTGTGAGTGGGGGTGCTGGCTACATTGGCTCTCAGCTGGTCCGCGTCATTCTCAGCTGCGATTCCCCTCAAGACTCCCCATCCTTTCAAGCCCTTCAAACGTTTGTCAAGGAGAAATTTTCTTCCGTGCTTATTGTAGACAGCTTGCTGAACTGCGGAAACTCCTCCAAACATGTGGAACAAATGATCGCCGACCATGACAAGGTGGAGGCCAAGAATAAACTGAGCGTTTCCCTTAAAGTGGGCGACCTTCGCGACCCCGCGTTTGTCGAGTCGGTCTTCGCAGACCACAAAATCGAGGCGGTCATTCATTTTGCCGCCCACAGCTGCGTCGCCGAGAGTACCGTGGATAGCATGAAGTACTATGAAAATAATCTAAAAGGCATCATGAATATTCTTCAGTCCATGTCGAGACACAACTGCAAGAACATTGTCTTCTCCAGCACCGCGGCGGTGTACGGAGAGGGTAGCCAAGAGGAGGAAAAAACAAAGCAAGGTATTTACGAGCTCCTCCAGGAAAACACTCGTCTTCATCCCAAAAACCCTTACGGCCGTTCCAAGTTATCGTGTGAGTGGATCATATCTGACCAGTGCAATTCATTCAACCGCTCCCCCGCAAAAGACGGTCCCCTGACGAAGCAGATCAACGGTATGTGCCTGCGCTACTTCAACGCCTGCGGCTGTGACAAGGGCTACGGGGAGGCTCACGACCCCGAGACGCATCTCATCCCTATTCTCCTAAAGACGTTTCTGTCAAAGAAGATCAATCACTTCCTCGATCATGTGTTGGAGAATCCAAGGGAGGCCGTGGCGCAGTACCTGGCCGCGCACCCGGGACTGGCGGACGAGGTGCGGGCGACGGCTCACCCCCGTGAGTTCTTCACCGTCTTTGGAAGCGACTACGCCACTCCGGACGGCTCTGCGGTGCGCGACTACATTCACGTGCGGGACCTCAGCATCGCGCATGTGCTGGCCTTACGGTACATGTACGCGTCCGATAAAGAGGGGGTGAGCACCTTCAACGCCATCAACCTGGGCACCTCCAAGGGGTACTCTGTGTTGGAGGTGGTGCAGGCGGCACAGCAGGTGGTGGAGGCCGACTTCCACGCCTCCAGTGCCCCACAGGCCTTCGAGAAGGAGATTGATATTCGCAATGTGGAACGCAGAGAGGGCGATCCCCCTGTTCTCGTCGCCGACGCCACCCATGCGCAGGAGGTACTGGGATGGAAGTTACACATTCCGTCAGAGTACAGTCAGTTCAGCGCCGAGTCTAGCGAGTCCTACCTCCGTTACATTATTCACACGGCGTGGCACTTTCACAAAACGCACCCTTTTAACTACCATGAGAATCTTAACGAGCTGTTTCGGATTTTTTATCAATAAAAACGGCAACAAAAGCAACAAAACCTTCAAAATTCCTTTTTTCTCTTTTCCTTTTGTACTATGCTTTATTTGAACGGGAGGAAATTCAAGAAAAAGATAAGGATGTTAATATAAAAACAGTATTGTGCGTCCCACTGACAAGCGAGACAGTATCTGACGGTATTCATTTTGACCTTTTCTCCCTCTCACTCTATACAAAAAGAAAAGAAAAATAGATTGAATTTATATTAGAAACAACACATTAAGAATAATAAAATTTTCTACATTTAACTTTAGAAGGAACATTCTTTTTTTTTTTTCTAATCTGACTAGGACGACACACTTCGATGCAGCCCAGGACTGTGGTCGTTCGGCCGTTTGACGGCCATTCCATTTTCCTCAGCAAGGAGCTGTTTTCGCTGGACGAAAAACCTAAACAAGAAGAACCACCACTCCCTTCTCCGTCTCCGTCTTGGAAACTCATCTCTATTACTGCCGATACGTTTTTGGTCTCGTCGGAGGGAAGTCCGTCCGACGACCTTCCACCTCCCCTCTGTTCCGACTTTACAGAGGAGAATGCCCGGTCATGCATAAAGTTGGTTTCCCTCCTTAGGCCAGATGCACCGGAAAAGGCCATAGTGCGAGACGTCACGGGTCTGCCGATTCCATATTTCACCGCATTCGTCCGGGACTGGACGGAGGGGTACCTAAAGGAATGGGGTAGGATCGTCGAAGCCTCGGGGGGTTTGGGGCCCGACGGCGACGACACTGAGGAAAAGATACCACCCATCGCCCCAGACCTCCGTGAAATTCCCCACCGCTTTTTTGTCACTAGCAAAGATAGCATTTGGGCATTAGAGTACAGAGTGAAGGACGGTGAACCCGCTCTCCGGGTGGTGGACGGCGCCGAGTACGACACGGTGAACCCCACCGAGGCCGACCCCGAAAGTACCCCCCGCCCTCTCCTGGGGGGCGAGAAGGGATATCAGGACGGGGCGTTTTCAGAGGCCAAGTTCCATCAGCCCACCGCTCTCTGCTGGAGGATGGAAGAGGGTACCACGCTGTTAGAAAAAAGTTGCTCTGTTTTGTTTATCGCCGATTCCAACCGCACGATAAGAATGGCAGATTTCCATACACGATTGGTGCGGACAATTGTGGGCGTCACGCCGATGGGCCCCTCCCCTTCTCCTTTGACCGCCGTCCCTCTAATGGGTTACCAAGACGGTCATCACTGTACCGCACAGATGGGCTGCGTGACGAGTATGGTGCACTGTAAAGAGGGGCTGCTGTTCGCGGACCCCGGCAATCGTGCCATTCGAATTGTTACCGGCCTAGATTACGCGTTGGCGCCACCACCACCTTCTCGGAAACGGAAGAGACACCCCACCAGAATGACGACACCAGTGCGGACGCAGAAGGTCATAAAGACGAGGAGCGCCCCTTTCAGGATCGTGTCTGCAGCGTTTGGACGGTGGCGGGGTGTCCGGGTGACGAGACGTCTTTCTACCGTGACGACAGCTCCTCTGTCCAGTCCAGATTCGGTGCCCCCACCCAAATTGAATTGGTGTCCTCCAACGGCACCGAAGAGGCCTCGCTGTGGATTCTCGACAACTCCCCAAAGACCCCCATTTCTAACCACGCGATACGGATTCTCAGTGGGGAGGGGGTCCAAACACTGCTCGGTCCCCTGGACTACAGCGGGACCAGTGTTGGTACTGAGACATGCGTGACGCAACAGGAGAGAGGTGACGTGGACCTTTCTTTGATACCCCCGGCGCTACGGCACTGCTCCCAAATCATCCCGGCTTCGCTCATCACAAGACGGAAGGGGTCGAATGAAGAGGAGATGTCTTCCTTTGAGGTGTATTACGCGCGTTCGGCATTTCTGCTGCTGAATTCAGCCAATGGCTCGCTCACCCTCTTTCTCCCTGTCTCCGAGAGCTTTATGGAGAATTTAATGAAGGAGACTCGAGACCAGTGGGAGCAATCTACCACAGAGTTTAAAGAAAAAACAGATTTCGAAGAGTTCTTTGAGCACCAATTAGAAAAGGAGGAGTTGAAACTGCTTCATATCGGTGACTCTCTCCACGGACAACAGCTGCTGTCGGAGCCCGTGACGGCACCGTGCGTGCATGGCCTGTCAGAGGGGAGGGACGCCTCGGCCGAAGGATCTTCCCGGCTGGACAGCGAGGCAAAAGAGTTTCATGAACAGCGGTTACGCATCACCTTTCCCTGGGTCCTGCCTGCCCCGCTGGTAACGGTGAAGAATAGCATTGGGAACTGCTGTCATTATCGCGTGGGCGGGCCGCCGCTGAACACCGCCGCAGACAGTGCGTCACTTCGAGACGGCAAGAGTGCCCTTCTCTTCCAGCAGTTCAGCCGACCCGCGGGGCGCAGCACTCCAGAAGTCCCTTCTTTGCCCCAAGGACCGCCAGAGAATCGTGATGGGAGGGACGAGGGGACGGCAACGGGAGAGGAGGAGGCCGCATCATCTTCGCTGTCGTCGACGGCAAAGCCAAGGAAGAAGAGCAAAACCCCCTACCCCCACCCCGTCCCAAAGCGGGCCTTGCAGGCGCCGGAGCCCAGTCCGCCGGCGGTAGAGGAACCGGTCAAGCGGCGCTCTTCGTCCCGTGGCGCCAGCTACACGGAGCGTTTGAATGGGATGACGGAGGAAGAGAGGAAAAACCTTTTCTTGGCCAAACATATTGACTGCGCCGCGGTCGACGAAACCAGCAGCGACGTCTCTCTCATCACCGAGGAGGAACGAAGTGAGCTGGTCGACCGCTACAATGAGTCCCGCTCGAAGCAGACCGACGGGGCCACCGTCGGAGAAAAGAAACCGAAGGAGCGCCAAAAGAGACGAAATTCTTCCTTGAGGGAGAATGGTGGTGCGGCCCCCCTCACCCCCCGCTCCATTGCCACCCATTTAATGCTCCGCCCCCAGAAGCGCCCTGAGAGCCCCAGAGAGGAGAGGAGTTGCACCGAGTTGAAGAACGGCTCTGTCATCACCCCCCGTGAGACAAAGGTGCCGGAGGTCTCAGAGAAGGACAAGAAGAAGGAGCGGGCGGTGGACTTGGACGTTTCTCAACTGCTTCAAAAGGAGCGCTATGACTGCGCGGTAGAGGATCTTTTTGTGCTATTTTCCTTTTTTGCGGAGAAGAAAAAGGACTGGAAGACACCCGTTACGGAGTTGGACCGCGAGGACGACTCCCAGGAGGGCACCACGCTGGAGGAAGTACACTATCAGCTCTCACTCCTCTCTCTTTGGTGGATTCTCCATAATGGCAATCTTTTAGAAGTCCTCTCTGCCTTTTCCGACGAGGCGCAGTTCCATGAGGAGACGGGCGACGGTCACACACCGCGGTTTGCAGAGGTGAAGTGCACCGGGGGTGTTGGGTCGCTTTCCTTTGGAGCGGGCGACATGCGAAGCCTCCTTTCCGTCGTGTTTGACAGAGTGGGGACGGCGACATTTGGCTACCATGTGGTGGGGTCATTGAACTTTCAAGTCTTTCGGCGTGTCATACTCTTCTTTTCACTATGGGAGCATCACGTTCTTCAGTTTTTGAAGTCTCTCGAGGTGCGGTATCCAAAGGAGGGCACCACCCTCCACGGAAGCGACGGTTTTAGCCAGGAGCGGATGAAAGAGTTGCTTTGCTCCTACCGGAGTGACGCGTCGGCGGAGGACAAGGAAAAACTTCGGTTCGCCCTCATTGACAGTGTCCCCTCCCTCGATTCCCTCGAGGAGGAGGAAATTATTTTCTTCTATAGTAGAGCGTTTGACCGTTGCGAGGGAAATAGTGACGGAGGTAATTTATTCACCCGTTCCCCTCTTTACCGGCGACATCACCCCCTAAAGTCTTATCGAACCGCTGGGAGGGGTTCCCTCTCGCGAAAAGAGCTGTTCCCCTCTGAGGAGGTATCGGAGGAGCGGTTGGCGGGTGTCTCGCCCATTGAGCCTGTCGCGGACCGGGACCGCCACCCCGCCCGCCCGGTTTCCCCTACCCGACCCTTGAACCTTTCCTCGATGGAGTTATTGTTTTCGCTTCTTGTACGAAATGAAAAAGTGCTAAAGAGTCTATTTGACGCCTTCAGTGAACCCGCGACGCTGCGGCGCAGTCCCCGTTACTCCATTCCCTCTGCCGCGCGACCGGTGCCCATTCAGGCCCACCCCAGCGAGGCAGCACCGCACTTTACACCCCCAAAGGTGAGCGGCTCCTCCCCGTCCACAGGGGCAGTGCATCGGAGCGCCAAAGGGGAAGAGTGCGGCTCCCAGCTTCCTCAGGACATGGCGTGGAAGGTGCGGCACATGCTCTGTCGCGGTACGCAGGAGAGTGAGGAGATTCGAAAGAAAGTGACCGACACCTATCCCGTACTGCGCTTCGCACACTTTCAGCTTTTATTTAAATTATTTGACGTGTACCCCAACCTCACGTCAGATGGTTTATTAAGTAGAGCCTTCATGGACGCCCTTTGTCATCCGTTGTTGGTGTCCTCTGCGTCCAGCAAGCCGTCCAGAATACCGACACGGAGAGAGAATGTGACGATACCGCTAGGCGTTCGGGACCGCTCCGGACTGATGTTTCCCCAATTTGTCGAAGCCTTTGTGAGAGTGGCCATGACGGTGTTCTCCCCTACCAATGAAAAGGGTGCGGTGCCGGGGTCCGCTCGTCTGCTGCATACCTCCGCCGCCGACAAGACCGCCTCTCTCATGAAGTGGATGAGCCAACAGATTCAGTTGGGACTGCTACAGGAGCGGATCCGAAAGGTGTCCCCCCACTCCACCTGGAAGGCGGATCGCTTTCCGAAGAAATTAAACCTGTTTAAAGTAGATTTGAAATAACAACAAACCCTTCGCACTGCCATACGGTGGGTGGGGGGTCAACTGTAGTATTTTGCTTCCCTGCAAATATCTCTACACGATAAATATATACTAGATAATTTAGAACGCGCTCTGCTTCACTATGTACTACTATAGTTTTACTTTCAGTTCTTTTTTTGTTTTTTTCTTTTACTGATATTGGAAACATTTCCCCTTTGATACGAATGCTGCTCATAAAGGAATATCCTTTTTTTTTTTCTTCCATTTCAGCTCAAAAACTTGAATAGAGAATATGTCGGCCCAACTCCCCCCGACCGATAACGACGAGGACGAGTACTTCACCCTAAGCGTACAGTTACTGCGCCTCCTCCAGGAGCGCAAAATGAAAGAGGCAATTGACATGGCGGAGAAAATCAAGTCCTCTTGCCCTTCTATTCCCGAGAATAGCCCCGTTCTGCGTTTGCTCGAAGTGAAGGATACGATTCCCGCTGACACCGCAGAGGAGGAATCGAACGAGGAAGAGGAAAGTGCCACCACCGATGCGGAGGACCAGTCGGCACCCTCTTCTCCTGACACGGCGTCCGAGTCTGACGCGGAGGTGGAGGAAGAGAAACCGGTAGACGTGCGGGCCGAATTAGCAAAACTTTTAGTACAATTGGACCCCCTTCCCTCTAAAGGCGCTGTCCCACCCCCGGCGAATACCGGTGCGGCGGCCCCCGCCCCGAAGGTAGAGGTGAACGAGGAGGACGACGGAGAATACACGGAAGAGGAGAGACGTATATTCGGGGAGATCGAATCGGATATTAGCAAAGAAATGATGGATCGTCTTGCTATCATAAGAAGAGATCGATAGAGAATGTACGGTTTGCTCCTTTTTGCGCAGAAATGAAAAAGCTTCGCCTGTTTTTTCTTTCCCTTTACGTTGTTCTATTACTGTATATATCATCTGTACATAATTGTTTTCTGTTGGAAACCCGGACCAAATCCCATTTTCATTCTACCACCTGTTTGACGCCGACCTTCCCTACTTTCCACTTTCCCCTTTTGTTCTTTTTTCTTTGCGTTCCCGAAGGTCGATCAATGAAGTGGACTCTCATTTTTCTGTGTGTTTTACTTTGTGCAGTAGAACGTGCGGCGGCCCTAGTTGAGGGAGAGGGAGACCGAGTGTTCTATTTACGGGAGAGCATTTATAATCCACGCTACAAAAGTCTCTCTCCTTCTGTCTATTTGATGAACGAATCAGTCCTTAATCCGCAGCTGAGAGACGACGCCAATTGGCGAAGACGAGCAGATGAAATGAATATATCCGTATATAACCGTTATGTTTTGAACTCTTTAGAAAAGAATAAACGATACATTCTCACAGTGTCGTACATGGGCAGTCCATCCGCCCACTACACCATCACCATGCTTCAATTGCCTCGCTCCATGATCAATCAAAAGCTCTCCACCGGGAAGGGTTTTGCCCCGCAGGATGCGTCTAATCTCTTCTTCAGGACTTCCTCCGACAGCGGTGACCGCTTTGCCCCTGAACACCAGGCGACGTTCTACCGCGCCGAGGAAGGTGGCGGTACTCACCGCATCGAGATGAAGGCCGATTCAATCCGTGAAGATTACGTTGCGGTGCTAGAAATTTTCCCATCCCTGAGTTCTGCCCCAGATGCGGTTGGCTCAAAGCACCCCGAGAAAATACCTTTTTACTTCTATAATGTCCAGATGGAGCCGTTTTTCTTGAATCTTTTCCCCCTAAAATACGTTCCCCTCTTTGGAGCCATCGTTGGGGCTGTTATCCTGTCCATTCCTGTCTTTAATTTAGTGATGAAAGAGCTGCACGCTCCCATGTAGGGGAGATAGACAGAGAAACCATTTAACATGCATTTCTCACTTTTTTTCTCCCATATTCTTTCCCCTGTCGTTGACTTGTTTTTTTTTTTTACTGATTTCGTTGTCGCTTTATTATTATTTTATTGTCGTTGTTTTCCCTATTTTTTTTTCTTTATTTACTTACTGAGTGACCTTTTTTTTTTTTTTTACGGTACTTCAGGCCCGTGATGCGAACGTCATTGACCGCGCTGGGACCACTGTTTCCCTCCCGCCGCTGCGCCGCGGAACTGCATCAAAAAGCATCCGCAATGCAGCGCCAAGTGAAACGATTAGAGCCTGATCACGTGAAAAAAATGTTTCCCCCGGAGCAAATTCGGTCGTGGCCCGACGGCTATATCCCGGCCGCCGGCGTGGCTTATTTCTTACGGCCAGGTGGGGTGCCGCTCGGGGATATTCTAGGGGCCCATCAGGACCTAAAAAGCGAGACCGAGCACGACCTCCAACGTGACTTTGCCTCCGACTACACGCTGTGGTGTCGATGCACTTTACGGCAGTTTAGCGATCAGCTCCACCGCTCAGAGGACAAGCGCCGCTCCCGCCTATTCCGTAAATATACCTCCCGGGGTCGGACGGTGAAGGATCACCAGGTGCGGCAAATATTCCAACTCCCCCCCTTTCGCCCCCACCGACCAGAGTTCCAACTGGTGTCCGCGGCGAAGGGGAAATCACCCGGGAAGGGCAGCGCACCATCCGCACCGAAGAAAGGGGAGAGGGAGAGCTTTTACGAGTTTTTGCCCTACGCCTCGACCCAGGACTATGCTATGCTACCAGTCCAAGGGGCCTCCTCGGACCGAAAAAAAATTGAATTGAAGACCTTTCCTCAGATTCGGAATATTCTCTTCACCGAATTCGACGCACTCGATACGCTGCGGTCTTTTAGTCTCTACAGCGGGGATGATTTAATTCTTACCACGGAACTCGTCCAGACATTGGCCTTCTACTTGCAGGAGCGCCTCGCTGCCATCCTCTCCAGTGAGCCTTCATTTTTGGCCTCCTCTCCCTCTCCCCCGCCTCGTGTCGACTACGGCGCCGGGAGTGATTATATTCCCATTTTGTGCTGTTTCGGGAACGGGCGTCTTTCCTTTCTCCTCTCCGAGACGGGAATCGTGGATGCAAAGATGGCGTCGGTTCAGCTTCCCCATCAGGGGGCTCAACGGACGAAACGGACGCGCACATTTGTTTCTCAGTCTTCCAGTGGATCCAACGTTTTTTTCGGCGATTTGGATGTAGATATAAAAGGTATGTGTAGCCCATTCCCGGTGGAAACTCTCTCCATTGGTGACGCGCTGCGCAAATACAAGCCGGCCATCGTGGTGGTGGAGCCCCATGTGGATAAGGATTACCTTTGCGATATTCGTGGGTATCACAGCGTGAGGGAGGTGGTGGTGCTTGGCCCGGTGGACGGCCCTGGTATGTGTAGCTTTGCGTATCCTTTTCTCAGTTTCGGTGTTACCCCGGGTCCTTCGTCGTATTGGGTGTACAATGAGAATCTGCAGCGGGTAACGAGGGCGGGTCAGATTCAGATGCCTGTGGACCCTCCTTACGAGCTACAGGGCTATGAAAAGTATTACTGCGATGACATTTCCTCCTACCTCCTTAGTCCGAACGATTGCCCCGCCATGGACTCGCAAAATCGGTGTGTTTCTTTCCGCCGAACGGTCTGTCCCGATATGAAGGCGAAAAAAGAGAAATGATTCGATTACATACTTTGAGACGACAGCAGCTTTTTTTTTTTTTTGATGCCTCGTCTCCATTACATTTCTTCTTATTTTGTCTATACGTTGTTTTTCCCCCTTCTTTACACACTCTAGTTTCCCTTTTATGTTATTTTTTACCCCTGTCTCTCTTTCTCTCTCTCTCTCTCTCTCTCTCACTTTTTCTTTATCAGTTTTGCGCAGAATTCCCTTGTGGATGGGCTCTGGAAGCTCAAAAAAAAGTCACATTTCCCATTCCCCGACGGGTGCTGATATGGAGGCGCACGAAATTTGCGGCTACACAGAGGAAGGTGTGGCGTGCTACAGTAATGGTCACTCCAACCGCTGGAAGGCGGAGAAGCACTTTGTAGATGGTCTGTTCATGGGCTACAAGTGGCAGTGTGTAGAGTTCGCCCGGCGCTGGCTCTGGCAGAGTAAGGGGTTATATCTGCAGGAAAGAAACTGTGCCTATGGCTACCACGGCATTCATCACGTTTACCGACCCAAACGAGTAGAGGGAGAGGAGGCGTGGACTAGCAAGTCGGAATGGGAAAAGGTGCCGTGCCACTATGTGAATCAAGGTTCTCCCGAACCCCCTCTGCCGGGCAGCTTGATTATATACCCAATGAGCATGGGCAGTCCTTACGGCCACATTGGTGTCATTACCCATGTGGATACTGACCAAAAATTGGTTTGTGTGGCAGACCAAAATCGCTTTTTTGGCGGGTGGGGGGACAAGCACTACAGCGCTGCCTTTCCACTTTTATTTTCCAAGGGCAAATACTATGTCGGTGATCATGAATCTGCTTGCAAGGGTTGGATTGAATTCCGCGACTGAGTGGTTCGTACGCTGAGGACTCATTTTGTTGTCGTTTCTATTCATTTTTTTTTTTTTTTTGAGTGCGCCTGTGCGCTTTCAACTTTTGTGCGTATCCCCCTTTTCTGTCTTTGATTCCGTTTCTATAAAGCGTACCGTTTCGACAACTGCCTCAATATTTCCTCTTTCCCTCTCTCTCTTTCTTTCTTTCTCTTGCGCACCATTCAGTAAGAAATGACTTCAAGCAGTTATAACAACGATGCTGGCCGGACTCCGGTGTCCCCCCTGTCAAATCCCTCCAGTCTGCCTTTCCAGGGTGAGCGTCTCATGTATGGGGGAGTGCTAGACCTCCAGGAGGCCGTCGCCGTGGCCATCGAGGGAACGCAGAAAGCTGCCAAAATTTTGAAAACTACGTACGCCAAGCGAAATGTTTACAAAGCGTCGTTGTTTTCCCCGACCGAGCTCCCGGGAGAACCTCAGGAAGGGGATGTGGCTCCACCCCCGGAAAAAGAGACGAACCCCGCGGACCTCCCAGACGCACCGGCGGGAGCCCCTGCGGAGAAAGACACTGTCCCTGCAGGCAACCCCTCCTTCCTGGTGGGGTTCAAACGGAAGCCCTTCACCACCGATCTCGACACCACAGAGAAGGTGCTGTGCTACCGGGTAATCGAAAGCTATTTGAAAACCTACTCTGAGGGGATTGCCAGCAATCGGGGAGAGGATGACGCGGTGGAATTTTCCTTCATTTCGGACTCCACCAATCTGGCAGATTTTCACCCGGAAAAAAAGGCCAAACATCATTTTATTTGGTGTGTTGACGCACTAAACGGGTCGGTCAACTTTGTTCACGGCCTGCCAGATGTGGCCATCAGTGTCGCTCTTGTTTATGAGAATTCCACAAAAATGGAGACGGTGATGTCCCTTATATTTTGTCCATTTTTAGTTTCCGGTGTGGCCCCCCCTTCCACGGCCTTTATGACAAACACCAGATCGATCTCTGAAGAAGATTTTATTCATGGGGAAAATTTCGTCGCCGTGAAAGGAAAGGGAACGTTCCTCAATGGACGCCGGTTCAGATGTAATACGGAGGGAGCGACGGTTCAAAAGTGCCTCATGTTCTGGAATCTTCCTTCTTTCGTTGCCCACAAGGGGAGTGACACGGCGTTGGAGGGGGACGTGAAGTGGGATGACGCATATACGGCGCAGTACGGTGCCTGCGTGGACTGTTGGGCCAACCTGAGGAGGACGTGTTGCTCTCCCCCCTTTACCGTATCCACGGTGCGCATGGGGGGGAGCTTGCTGACCTCGGTGGCGCAGCTGGCCTCTGGCCGAGTGGATCTCTGCGTGGAAACGTGCTGTCACTTTGTGCATTTGGCTGCCACTACCTTGCTCGTGGAGGAGGGCGGCGGCGTTGTCAGCGACCTCTACGGTGGGCCCATTGAGCTTCCTCGTCACCTCTATTCCTCGGAGAGTGCCCCCCTTCGACCCTCCGCCATGGTGGCCGGCGCCAACAGGGAGGTGGTACAGTTCGCTGCGGATTTGTGCAAGAAGGAAAACTATGGCAGATTTTGGGACGTGTAAGAATGTGTTGAAAAGATCTCTGTTTTTAGTTTAGGTTTTACGAAGGAATTCCCATCGCATCAAAAAACAAAAAATCTTCAAAAATAATAATATAAAAAAGAGCGCAATAGTAGTAATGAAATGATATGTTAATTTTTCTCTTTGTTGCTCTTTTACCCCATGAAATACTTTCTTTCTTTTTTCTCTCATTTCTTCTTGTTTTTTTTTTTTTCCTAAGTGTATATTTGTTGTGTGCACCAAGTTCACCACATACTCCCCAATGGACAGTGCTGCTGTTAAAGGTCTCATCAAAAAGTGGCGGTCTCTCAACGAGGATCGAAAGGTCAAGAATCAAGAGCTGGAGGACGCCCGAAACGCTCTCGAGGACTTTAACGCACAGAATGGAAAGTCCCAACAGCAGTGGGAAATGGAAAGAGAAAATATTAAAATCACCATCAAAGCCATTGCATCGCAGGTGGCGGAGAAGCGTGGAGAGCTCGAGAGAATGCGTCGCGAGACGGAGGATCTGAAAGTCAAGGTGGAGGAACGCCGTCAGAGGAACAAGGAACACCTTAGTATTCTTCAGCTACGACAAAAGAACGTTTCCGACCGGAAGGCTGCGGCCGATGCCAAGTACACCGAAGCCAAGGAGCGCTATCAGCTGTTTCACTCTTCACTGAAGGAATCCCGAGAACAACTAATGGGGGCGATTGCCAAAGTAGAAGCCGACGTCCCCAGGGAAGCGGAGGAGCACGGCGGAAGAATGGAGCTCCTCAAGAGTAAAGTGCGGGAGATTAACGCGGTTCGCGAGTCAGAGAGTAAGTCATGGGCTTTGGAACTGGCTATGAAGGAATGGAATCGGAAGTCCGACGCGCGCAAATATGTGCTAGATGACGTCAACGCGGCAGAAACGGGCAAAGATGCTTGGGCGGATATATTACATGAACTGGGTCGCTTAAACTTTAAGAATGCCGATAAATCCGTTCGCGAGCTGCAATCCCTTATTGCAATTTAATACCATAGAACCACATAAAAGAGTAGATTTTTTGTTTTTATTTTCTTTTTTAGAGCACGAAAGTTGAAAAATTTTATTAAAAGTATAAAGACTACTTGTATTATCTGCAGTTTCCAACCTAGGGCTTTTCTGATACTCTGCTCTCTCCTTTTTTTCTTTAACTATTCTCCTCATTTAGTTATCAAGTCGATAGGGAAAACAACAACACCAACAACGAAAAACCCACCCAATAAGAGAGAGAGAGAGGACGTGCTACTGTGTGACACGCCGCACACCTCAGGCGAGCCCTGAATCTTGGCGAACGAAAACGTTTTGCATCTATTAAAGGAAGTACCTCCTCTATGAAAAGACAATAACTGCAGGGTGCTTGACCGCTTTCGGAAAGGAAATGAAGTTACAGGGTTGCACGCATTCGAGTTTACATTTGCGTCTTTGGACGAAGATAAATTTTTCCTCCTCCGCCTACTTTTCTTAAGGTGAGGCGACGGGAAATGCGTATGCCTATCGGAGGTATATATACCCCCGTGATGAGACGCTGAAAAAGTTTCAATTTCTTAGCGTCACCCCCGGGGATAAAGAAAAGCCGGTGAATACCACCTCCACTGGGAATTATATTCCCCATGAGAAAGATAAGGGGTGGAATCCCCTGGACCTTGACACGTATGGCTGCTTCGCGTGGGATCCGATGGCCTCCTCTATCTCAGTGGAACGTTTTATCTTTCAAATAAGAAAGTTCTTCCGTGCAAACGGATACCAAGAGAAGGACGTGGGGAACTCCCCCTGGACTTTGGCAGCGTGCCTAAAGGCTGCCCACCAACACCTCTCCGACAAAGAGAGAAGGAATGTCCGAAAAAAGGTGTACTCTCTTCAAAACGCCACAGGAAATGCAGGTGGCCTCCGAGGCTTTGGAGCACGTCAAGAAGCTGTTCAAAAGGCGTGTCCCTAAAAGAGAGAGAGTATTTCATCTAAAGGATGAAATTAAAAAGAAGGTGGGATGACGGTACCCTACCTCAAGAAGCTCCATGAGGATGTAAAACGACTTAAAAAGGAGGAGGAAAAGAAACCCGCCACTCCAAAAAAGCGAAAACCTACACCACGGTCCACCAACCACTCGACGCGCGTGTACCCCATCTCGTACCCAAAAAAGTGGAGCAGGGGAGGGAGTGGGGGCGGCCCGCCCTCACGCGGGGGAAACGGGAGTTGGAATCGGGGAAAGGGAGGGAGTCGCCCCTACGGTGCAAAGAAGAATCAGAACAACACGAACGGGGACGGCGAGACGAAATAGGGAGAGGTAGTGAGAACCAAAAAGGAGAAGGACGCCGCCAGAAAAGCCCCTCTGGAAAAAGTGTCCATCACCTTTCCGTCGGGGGTGCGGATACCTTTGGAGATTCAGGATCTCCACGGCAAGAAAATTATTTCCTACCCCACCCGTAATTTATGTGAACACAAAGTACGGAGAAATATCTTCCCGAACCCCCGCGATACAGTACCACCCCACCGAAAAGAAACTGTCCTTACAGGACCTGAAACCCTCCCACCTCCAGACCAAGGATGCCGTGGAGGAGGAGGAAGCTCCACTTCTGTAGATCCCGCATCAAGACTTCTATCTACCCATGACGGAGACATTCTCTCCCCTGTACCCCACCACCACCACGACTACGACCGGGTCAATTTCCTCTACCACTGCACAGACGCGAACGCCCTCAACGGCATACGCCTCCATCAATTGACGTCGGAGAAGGTGAAGTTGGGCTCGATTTCCAAGGCGACGGCCCAGGGGTATGGGCACCATTCGATGGCCGCGCTGGACGTCCTGGCCCACAAAGTCTGCAAGAGGGGTCATTCGGAACTCCGTCCTGGCTCTTCACCCCTCCGGTCCCCCCACAGAGTGCACCACCGACATCACACCAAGTCGACGTTATTCGTGCGTGCAGCACGAACGGCTTGGATGCGGCTGTCTTTGTGTGCGTGAAGTGGATCATGATTCCCTCTTCCTCCACCTTCACAAAGTTGTCTGGTCTCAGCGTGATCGTGTCCCCCCAACGAGACACCGTCTTCCAGACCAAGAAGACCGCCGTACGGTCTCCCATGGTCCAGTGAGCCGTACTGTCTCTGGTCCACAGGAGAGACTCCCACTCTTGCCGAGGTATCGGTGGTGCATTCTGTGGGGGACCGGATGGGCGAAGTGCGAGGACAGAGTTTCGAATGGGGGAGGGGGTCTTTTCATTTTTCCTTTTTAGCCTTTTAACGTCGTCATTTAACTTCTTGAGGTAGGGTACCGTCATCCCACC